>JAMKCH010037154.1:0-14865 GCA_023653785.1 Ophioderma brevispina | reverse complement strand
CAAAAAAAGGTCCTTTGAAGATTGTGAAGATTCAAACGACAGATCAAATTTGTGTGTCTTTAAAGTCGACTTTGCGTAATCGGGCTCCACTTTCGCGACAATCAACCCCGTGGTCTAGAAGCGTCTACACCTTAAAAAAAATTAAATGAATTTCGAACAAATTCCGCCCCCCCCCCAACAAAAAAAAATCCTCGATAAATCCTGACACTCTGATGATTTACTACATCAAACCAATATGAGCTAAGTCCGAGAAGAAAGGTTCTTCTCAGTTTCCCGCTTCGCATAGGCGTAAAAATCACATATTTAGTGCATTTCTTATTTTGAAAAATTACGGAAGAAAATGCACGAGTAGACGAAAACAATAAAACTGTCTAAAATGCCAATATAAAAAGAAGGAAATCGCCGGATAAGGAATGAAGGACGCCCTCATAGTTTTCATGAGAACGGATTAAATTGATTGAAACGTTTTCCATAATAAAGGACATGCTCAAAGTTTACCTTTTGCTGGTTTCAAAAAATTCCCTCTTTACATAAATCCCCAAAAGTCGGTTTTATGTAAAGTTATAATACAGGTTTTAATGCGGTAATTAAAATTCCATATTTGAAGCCTTTCCACCCCCAAGAACCACAAGCCGAGTTTGCAAGGATCAAATGTGCGCTATAGTATTTAGCAACATATGTGTGGCGGGCGTTTGGTTCTTGGGTGGGGACCTAATACCTCATTTTGCATTTTTGTTTATGGGGGGCCGGAACACTAAATTGAATTGCCCAAAAAACAACAACGAACTTTTTTACCATAAAAACCATACCATATCACTATATAGATAGGCAGGCTATCTACCAAGGGCTATGTTCAGTAGCCTTTGGATGAGCACAGTAACAACCAGCTGACTATGCACGTCCGGGGTATCTTAAATAATACTAAAATACAGGGGATTGTATTGCTCAATACAATGGTGATGAAAGCTATTGAACTGCGCCATGGGAAGATATAGCTCATAGTGTAGTTACTTGACTCATGAAAATAGCGAAATAACCAAACCCCCCCTTTCCATCCCCACCTCCGAGGTAATGGCCATTGTGTTTGTATTCCAAGTCTGCTTTGGTGGAAGACGGTTATATAATTCCAAATCTTAGCAGCATACGCTAATATATAGGTATTTGGGTATTTTATTAAAGGCTGCCTCAGTAGCCTCTTTGTAAGCTATGGGAAAGACCAAAAAGGCTATATATAGGCGTTCACGGACAAGTCCATAAACAGAGGGAGCTATGCAACATCTTCATGTTTCTTCTTTAAGAAATAAATGGTCCATTGAAATGGAGGCATGCTCTAGGCTGTGATTTTTCCAGAGAGAATGACCCTGAAGTTTCTCAGGACTTTTCTCATTTTTTTTTTTATACAAGTGTATTTTGGGGATAAAAAACACCTTGCGTACTGATTTAAAGTAGTTGTCAAACACCAAGTCAAAATTGATAGTGAAAATATAACTATTATGCTTATAGAGGGCCTCCTTCTCTCCTTATCCGGCGATGTCCTTTCCACGTAGCGCGTACTTTTGACTAAAAACAACAACGCAAGCGCTATATAGACAGAAGGACGAAAGAAGCATGTCTCGGCTTCTTTTCAGCCAAAAAAACCTAAGCGCTTATGCGTTTTGGTAGTCAGAAAAAATAACCGCCACGCGGAAATTCCCTTCTTTATTGCATTTTTAGACCTTTATTTTGCGGCCCATTTTTTTTCTTGACCAATTCTTCTCACCCCCCCCCCCAAAAAAAAGGTAGTCTCTAGAAAACCTTAAAAAGAAAAATGTGATTTGTACACCTGTGCACTCGGGAAGCTGGGACAAACCTTTTTTTCTCGGCCCTTATACTATAATTTTTGAGCTACAGAGATGACGACGAACTCTTCTTTTTTTTGCCTTGGTATGCATTAAAAACGATCCAAAATTGTTACTTATGTAGAGCTTGTGGGCCAGGTATGCACATATAGAGAAACACTTTTTCTTTCATTAACAAAATCATTTTTATCGATAAACCCATTTTTCGGCGAAAAAAAAGTTCTCTTCTATGTGGGATAAATACTTTGCTATAGATGTGCAAGACAACCTATACCTAGGGATAACTATTTAAAATTCAAAAAAGAGCAATCCGTATTTGTGCTGGTTCTCCCTATTTAACTCATACTAAACATTAGTCACAAGTAAAAACACTTAACATATTCCTATAAATAAGCTTCAAATTAGCAATCTTCATGTACCGTTATGTTAACAATAACCTTCCCAACGCATTTAAAAACTGCTTCTATAAACACAAAGATATTCATAAATATAACACTTAGAAATGCCAACAATTTTATTCCAATTTAACACAAACTTTGAACTTAACTAAATACTCAATCCAAATTCCGGTCCTAGGATTTGGAATTCCCTTGACCAAAAAAAAAAATTTTTAAAATTTTAAAAATCATAAATGCAGTCAATAAAATTTAAATCAAATTTAAAGTCAACTTATTTCCAAATATAATACCGTATATCCTCTTACTTTTTGGGTTTTCCTTGTTTATGTAATCATCCGCTTTCTTAATTTTACCATAACTTCCATTGCATATATTACATACCATTACCATTACAGGTTTAACATTTATATAATACTATTCAAATTTTTTAAATCGGAATTAACACCGTTTAGCTGCCGCAACATCTGGCCTATTACCATTCTTATGGGACCCAGTTCGTTGTGTTAATTGCTGCACTCTTCCAGATTATAGATATAGCACTCATTAACTCGCCATCTCAACTGTTATGTTTTATACCCCGATATTATATACAATTATTGCCAATCACATCCTATAACCCCCGGTCCTGTCCTGTTTTGTTTTGTCCCGTTTGTTTTGTTTTTTGTCCCGCCCTGTGATGGTTCTCCCAAACCAATAAGTCCAAATTTCTATGGGTGGGGTCAATCTTTAAAGTTCATGATATAATGGACTCTCCCACACACATCTTCCCCATAATCATTATTATTATTATTTCAACATGTTATTATATTTTCTTAATCGTTGTGTTTAAATACCAATCTTAACGGTTATTACAACTCAGTAATTAATGATATATAATTATTATAGATCTAAATTTGGATGCTTATTGTATTCATATAGTATACTGCATTATACAATGTATAATTCTTCCCATTGTTAAACACTATAATTCGATAACGTTATTGTATGTTATTAATGTATACTCATGGAAGATGAGGGGCTAAACTAATGTTAACTGTTTAACAAAATTAAAATAGTTTTCCTTTAGCTACAAAGTTTACATTTTCAAATTGATAAACCTGCGAAAAACTTACTTTTACCAAATTTCGCTCGAAAAAAAACAAGGTTTCTCCCAGATTTCGAATCGATTTAAAACCTGCTTTTTCAAATTAAAAAAAAACATTTTTTTTTTACATTCGATCAGACAAGGGCTTTTGATTTTTAAGTGAATTTTTTTTTTCAATCTTAGCCATATTTTCTCGTTGCGGAAACAAGTTTTTTAAACAAAATCTCAAAATAAGAAACTTGTGTTTATCATGTACATCTATCTGGTTTTCTGTTTTTTTCACCGAAAAAAGAGAAAAAAAAGTTTTACTTTTTACTCTGCAAAATAGCTACCATACAAATAGCTCAAAATATAATTATGAGAGAGAAAAATCTCGCTTTGATGTTCCATTCTGTGTTAACATTAGTTATGGATTCAAAAGTTCGGCCTGGAAATAATCATAACAATTATAATCAGTGAGATTTATGGAGCGCCTTTACAATGTAGGCAAAGCGCTATATAGAATATGTAATTTGGAACAAATTTTCAAAATCTAGCGACTCCTAATTCGCTCGCCAAAATTGAAGGCCTATAATATGTTTTCTGCAGCTGTCTTTTAAAAGTAAAGACCTTTAAGAAAAGTTTATCATCATTATCCGTCAACCAACAACACTAATTACCGTTGTTTTGGTCTTATTTGTGCAAAACACAGCTATTGATTTCTTTTCGTTCATTTTCTTCTTCTTCATTGTTTTAATTGACTAAAAAGGGCGAGCCGGGTTTGCCTCGTCTCGTCTGGATCCGTACATAAATTATAGCAATCTAGATAGGTTTAACAACTTACTGGTCGAAAAGTCATAAAACTCATAGAATTTCTAACGCGGTCTTACTATATAGTATATAAGACAAACAAAGGAGGTATCAAAATACCGGGATACCTCCTTTATAATCTCTAAATTTCTTAGACTAAAATGGAGGAAAAATCTGAATTTAGATTAAAATTGTTAATCTATTACATTTATATTTCAATGCGTTTTGATTTCAATTTTTAATCTAAACTGATAGAATCCAATAGAATAAATGTTAATGTAAGAAATTTAGAGATAGGCCTGGGTTTTTTAATGATGAAATTATCTGAAGAATTTATTTTGTCATACACCCTTTTCAAAGTGTAAATGTGCATATCCGGTGTCTCCTTTGGAAATCCGTAATTACCGTTTCTATTTTATAAATTTCTTTTTTATTATGTTTTAATTCAAGATTGCGTGGATGCAATGATTAATTTAAAAATATTGAAGAACGTTTCGCAATCAATCACTAATTTACTCATTCATATTGACGATAGTGAAAATGTGGGAAAGACATAATAGAAAATAGAGAAAAACGTTCTTTATCATAGAAACATGCTTGCAATAATGAAGACCATTATTTTGTGGGTATTCTGATAATGGCGTGAATTGTCCTGTTATGTAACAGAGCGTGTCAGAAATAATACGGTGTACTAGTTAGAACAGGCAGCAGCCTGGGCTGGTATTTTACTACACAAAATGAGAGAAACAAGGACACGCAGAATTTGTTGAATTACATGAAACCGAGTTGTTTCTGGTGCTCAAATTTGCAGTGTAGACTATTCATAAACGTGGTTTTTGTTTGAACTAAAAAGAAAATGCCAAGGTTATTTATGGTAAGCAGAAAATTAACCGAAACTCGACGAAACTACTTAAAAACGTATTTTTTGCATGAAAAATACAAATTTAACAACCTTTAGTAACTAAACTTTGGAAAACTTCTACTTTATGTTGATAGAGTACTATATTCCTAACATTATGCAAAAAAAAAAACGCATGTCCGTAGCTTTCCTGCATTTACTGTAACAGAAGAAAATGCCCAACTACCTCTGGAACACCCTTTTATGCAAATTGCATGCAAATTAGGTAAAAAATCATATTTCTACATATCCAAATTATTGCAGATTTTATGGGTGTATGCGCTAGGATGTTGTTTATTAATTTCTCACAAATTTTGATGTTGTGGAACCATTGCCGCTTTTGTGATTTTCAACCTCTCGTCCCGCTTGCCTAAAACCACATCAATTCTATGTGCATTTCCCGGAACCTTTAAGACTCATAGCACGTCTACAGGAGAGAACAAGGCAAGGCAATCGTAATTGATCTTATTTGTTACGTCGTGTATCTTTACGTGAATACCTCGCGGCTTTAAATAAATGGTGATGCATTGAGTCTGTGAGGTAAAAACATCATGTTTTGATTACATCATTACTTTTAAGTCTTCGCAATATCTCTCTCTAGACATTTGAATTAATATGACTGCAACTTGAGTTATGTCATTAGTTTGACGCCATGTATCTATCTTAATTTACATTCGACAGCATACTACGATAATCTTGTCATATTGTCTGTCATGATATACTGTTGAAAAAAAAGTGCATGTTTTCATTAAGGTGTTTCTAAAAACATTACTTTTGAAATATCACTTATAATGAGTTTTAGCAAATGTGTCGCCTCCTGCATCTTGATGAAAGGTTGAAAGTTTGTGTTGGTTGGCTGGAAATTGCTATTTGCCATGTTAGTTACACAATTTGCTTCTAAATATTACGCTAGAGTAACTATTGATCAATATATACGTCTTTTTTAAGGATAAAAGCTCAGAAGGATACTTAGAATGTTATTTTGGTATATTTGAAAAATAGGCACTCAAGTGTATGTTATTCCCTTGGCCTAGTGTAATCATGCAGATTTATTTTTATTATCCGAGGATTCAGTCCGTGACGCAGATTGATCAGACTACGGGAATGTAGAAGATACTAATTATGTATTTTACACTGTTACAACAAAATCAATCAAGTTGTTCAAAATTTTAAACAATCGCAGTTTATCCTTGTCATCGCTCAACCGTGTTTAAAAAATAAACAACTTGTTCAAAAATAAACAACTTGTAAAAAAATAAACAACTTGTAAAAAAATAAACAACCTGTTTAAAAATGAAACAACTTGTTTGAAAACGAAACAACTTGTTTAAAAATTAAACAACTTATTTAAAAAAATAAAGCGGCACTGTCGCATTTTCACAAAACGAAGGTCTTCATTTGCTATCAACCGAGAGTCGAGGCCATTGAAGAACAGAGAATATTTACACATAAAAATAAAAAGACCCCAAAACAGATAGGGGGACATTGATATGAGGATAAAGAATCCAGGGAATACTAGGCCAACTTTAAGTTTGACTCCATTAACTTAATCAACAAATGTGTATATTGCTTGACTATTTTGAATCGTTACTACACTAATATTAAAACCACAGAGTTATAGACCGATTTTAAAACAGGTGCATAGCGTGGGAAACACGCATACGGCGTTGGCGTGTTATTGTGTTAAACGCCCATTTTCGTCGTCGCTGAATTTAACGTCGCCGGGCGACGTTAATTATAAAAAGCGTCTGTTACCCATACGAAAGCTGATTGGTCTTAATCATTTCGGGTGAGGATTTGTATATAAAAAGCCTTGCAACCATGCAAAAATATCGAAATGAGGGATTTTTTTTTTATGAAGAAAACATTAAACGGAATTTACTAAATTAATTCATGCGTTAGATGTTGTGGTTTAATCAGCTTCACAATAATTTATTTTTTGTAAATCGATTCAAGCCTTTAAAGGCTATAGTTATTTTTGTGAGGTATCCATTTCTGGCCCGAACAAAATTGCCACCTGTACATGTACACATGAGACTCATACTACTCATTTCTAAGCAGAGTGAGGGCTTCAAAATAAATTAACTGGTTGATTCTTTGGCGCCGTATTCAATGTACGCAGGGACATGTGTTTTGAATGATTAATGTTGAATACTTTTTAATGAAATTAACATGATGTATTTAAAAAGAATATTCTAATCGCTGTATATGTTATCCAGGCCCTATATTTTGAAACTTTTTAGTGGAAATCAAGCAAGTTGAAAAGAATGCTGCCAAATTGCTCTAAAATATTGATTCATTAAAATATATTGAGATCTGGTTCATGTTTACAGTCTTACCTAACATTGTAACCAGACATTTCCATTTGAAATGATGGGAACATTTAACTTTGGGGCTTCACTTAAAACACACTTGCAAAGGTGAAACCGGTAATCTGTCAATACTAATCATGTATTTACTTTTAACTGATCTCTATTTGGGGCCAGGAGGGGCAAAGATTTTGAGTGCGGATCCGCCCTACCCCCCCCCCCCTCCCCCCACGCCTTCAACCAGGACTGGTTACGTCACTGGTGTTCCCTGAGATTTATTCCTAATGTTTAATTAATGGCGGATATGCTGCAAAATACCAAAGCTGAACCGTAAATCCAAGAGCACTCTTGGGGTTACTCTATCGTGTAACTTGTTCGGTCTTTCACATTGGCTACTTTCACTGCAACTTGTAACTTTTGAACGCCTTAATCAATTTTAATGCCGTAATTTTTATAATGGAGAGCAACAAACAGGATGTATACAAAAGAAAATATATGAATCGACCAAAAGGGTTTTCCATGAAAATCCGCTCAATTTGGTTGTTACTTTTTTTTTGACTCACCCTGGATTTGTCAAAATGTGCCAGTCTCTCTTTAAGCAACTCGCTTTAAAAAAAATTAACAATCTGTTTTAAAGTTCAAGACTTAGTTGTTTATTAAAAAAATAAACACGGTTGAACGATGACAAGAGTAAACGCAGTTGTTAAAGACGGCCGTTTTATATAAAAATGTGTAAAACTTATAGCAACTTTTGTATAAGAACACATCTCTGTAACAACCAAACTGAACAAATGTCGTTTAAACCCGGGGGGGGGGGGGGTTCTCAGGGTTTGTTGGTACCCATGCTGTTCACAGGGGTCTGAAGGTGACGCTAAACGAGGACCAATGTCAGTGAAAAATACCCCTGAACGGGACCAGTTTTGGGCGATTTTACAGTGAAATATACCCCTAAGGGACAATTTGCAGTGAAATTCTCACCCCTTGCTTGGGGCACCTTTCTAAATACGTGAATAAAAGATATACCTTTAAAATATCTAATATACAAGAAAAAGACACAGTGTGCTATGAAAGAAAAAAATTACACCTTGGGGTATTTGCTGTTTAGGTTAACTTTTTTCTATTGTATCATTGAACCAGTCACAATCACAACCGATTTGATACCCCTAGCGGGACTAAAACTTTGATATTGTGAAATTTGATTACCCCTAGCGGTAGTCCGCATTTGCAGATAGTTTTTTTTTTCCCCTATTTTTTCGAACGAGCATGGGTACCCGACCAAAATCCAAGAACCCCCCGAGCGTTTAAAGCCTCAGACAACGGCATATAAACAAACTTCTTTTAAACAGCAACATTTAAAACCGTGTTTAACAGTGTAGTAAGTGTAAATCGATGATAAGCGCACAACAAACGTCTGTGCGAAACACAGTGTCGAAGTGGTGTAAACCACAAATCTATATTATTCTGTCTGGAGTGACCCTTTAAGATAGTGTTTTAATAGTGTTGATGACTGAAAATAACGTTGCATCTGCCCCTAACAGGCTACTAACATTGTGACTTGTGTCATTTGTGAGATTGTTATATTTCGGCTAATATAGTTGGCGTTGGCAAGAAATGGTTAGCTGTTAGGATTATACTACACTGCATTATGTCTGTGGGTGCAATGAGCCCGTGTGTGCGAAACGGGCGAATAATTTTCCATAGAATTTCGTTTGCGCTAACTTCTGAGTTCATATAAGAGAAGATGAGAAAATGCATTCACGTGGTAAATGGCAAAGTTCAGATACCTATAAATTTTGGGTCCAGTGAACGGGCATATAAAAAATAAGTTTGCATTACACAAATTAGCTATATGATTACATTAAAAAAATCACTTTAAGACCACCACCTTAACACCACCTTAAGACACAGTTTCGAAAACTACTAAAATGCGAAACGGTTTCGTTTCATTTCGTTTCGTTTCGCATAATACAGTAAGCCAATAACAACATGCTTAATATGTGCAGGGTTCCTTTCTGGCCTGTTTCGGGATCGCAGTTATATTGAGTTATTTGGGAAACGATTTACTCCCTCTCCTAAAGTGTGGAGAGGTCACTGACCTCTACACATGGATAGCGGGTCTGAGTCTCCGATTGAAACAACAGGACGTAGCTTTTTGCCCTTCGCAATATGGCGGGAAACAATGCATACACATGCATTATTTCCCGCCATATTGCAAAGGGCAATAATGCATACACATGCTGGTTAAGATATTCCACACAGATGCTCTATTGTTATACAAAATTCTTGTAACTTTGAGAATAAAGTGAAGCCATATTGCGGAGGGTAAAATGTACATTCCCGTGGTTTCAATGGTGCGCTAGCTCGCTATCAATGTGTAGAGGTCAGTTTGAGAGGTCCAAGACTGTTAATGAGATGATACATTTGCTGAAACCCATATTAGCAAGTAATTCCGTAGTCCAGTAAGGCGTAAGTCAGAATTCCGATCAAAAAACATTTGGTTTCTTATTGTAGGATTAGCATTTTCTTTTAAAGCTATACCACAATTTATTTATTGCATCTATATATCGAATATCTTTTTATCCATAGGTAAAATAGATTAAGGCAATAATACGTCAACTTCAAAGGCAAAGTCATCTCAAAATAAGAAGAAAACAACAACCAGGAAGCAAAAAAAAAAAAAAACACAAACAAAAAACAGCATCAAGTCAACTGTTAGATGATGAAGGAGCCTCTTTAGATGAATCAAGCCTATCTTTGGATGAGTAAGTAGTGAATTAGCCCTATGCTACAAATAATAATTTCAAATATGGCATCATCCAATATCATTTTCAGGCTGACCTTAGCCACAGACTTAAATGTTCAACATTATAAAGTAATACTTTACAATTTGATAGAGTTTGAATATTTGTTTGATTTACTCATGTTGTTACTTGTATTTCTTTTAATTTACAGAGAACTTGGTTTGTGGGATATAGATCAGCCTGACTACTGCAAGCCTGATAGGAGACAAATTAAATTACGCCACAAATGTCCAAACCGGCATCTGTTCAGCTTGGATCTCTCAATAGATCTGCAGCAAAGGAAGATCACCCCCAAAAAAACAGAATTAGTAAAGTGAGACATCTACCTGATGATTTTAGTGTAGAGGTTATCATAAGATAGCTGAGTACACCAATGCATATGACTGCGTCCAAAATAGCGGATTGTCGTCTTACGGCGGATACAACAAGGCAGGAGACTGAGGAAGGTTACACGTACAGGAACTTAACGTTCGTTTCACTCCATCATTTACTTTGGCATTTACCAACTGCCTATATCCCACATAATGGAGCACATCCATATCCTCAATATTACTTGGCCAGATCCAAAAAGGTCACGGAACAGATCAAGCAACCCTTGCATTTCTTCACTTTGTTGATCCGGCAACAGAAGATAGGTCAGATGGCGACTGAAGAAGGAGAAGTATCTTCCTTGGCCCCATGTGAAATCGGCTTGCCGATCCTTATTCAAGCCGTATTCAACCGTCTCCATTGAGTGAAACGCTAGTGGCATCAAAGGTAAGATCTGGTCTGAGGCAGTATATGAAAGACAAACAGTCAAGTGGCGTTAACCTCTGGGTTGCGCAAACCAGCCACAGCTAACTTCGACTTAAATGTGTATATAGGAGCTTCTACAGAAAAAGTGGCCCATGGTATTGGGTATGCTGTGGTGTTTGCGTTGTCTGAAACTCTTCTAAACCAGCTTTCACTATATTTTGATAACTTTTACACCTCGCCTCAACTCATGTTGGGCTTGCGCGAACAGAATTATTTCGCTTGAGGGTTTACTGCAACCCAGAATGGAAAATGGGTATCCACAAATCCTCAAACAAGGATGTTAGAGAAAGCGAGTTCAAAAAACTGGATCGTGGAAACACCAGATGGTGTAGAGATGAAAATGACATCCTTTTGCTCCAATGGAAGGATAGAAGAGTGCTAACTATGATGTCTACATTGCATGATGCTAATGAGAAGGATACAGTTGAGTGGAAAGTAAAACAGAAAGATGGAACATGGGAAACCATAACAATTGAACGTCCTGAATGCATCGCTGGCTACAATAGGCACATGGGGGTAGCGTAGATCTTTCAGACCAGTATATAGCCATGTACAATGTTTTGCAGAAAATAAACAGGTGGTGGCTGACATTGTTTTTCCATCATAGACCTATGCACAGTAAACAGTTACATTCTCTTCAAATTGTGGCGGCAGGAGAATCTTCACATCAAGCGAGTTGAAAAATATGTTCAAGCTCATTTCAGGGAACGGCCATCTGAACAGCTGGTAGGTTGTTTTAAGAGGATGAACCAGAAGAGGAAGAAGACGACTCCTTCTTTCCAATCAATAGTCATCCATACCAAATTACTGTAGTTGACAACAAGAGCCAGAAAAACTGTAAATTATGCTACATGCGGTTCAAGAAAGAATGCAGAACCCCAATTGTGTGACCAGCGTTTTACAAACCCGCTACAGTTTGTTGCATTATACAGACTTCATCGATGTATTCTTGGATACTATAATGTGAATTAATAATACACCATTGCTTTAACCAATTACATGTGTTCTAAAGCTGATTGAAATACAACACAGTTGTAATTTGAACACGTACAGTACTTCCGTACTGGTATATCAACACCCGTATCAATTTTCAAGATATCCATTTGTACATTGGTAGTATTGTAATATGCTGTATAATGAACATAATAATTATATTCATTATTGTACATTTGAATCCATATGTTTAATTGATTATTATCTGTAACCTAGAATATGTAATGTAGGCACAAAATTGTGGGAAGAAAACAATAATATTATAGACCAAATATATTTTCATTGCATCTCATCATGGACTTTGTTCATCTTCGGTGCAGCACACATGTAAAATGCTTTGACAATTAAAATTAACTAATTAATTAGGTAAATATAAGTATATACTCCATTCAAGGAAGCCTGGATGTTTTAAGGTTTAAATACTTAATGTGTAAGGAGTGTAATGCATATTTTCTACAGCAAACAATACATAATAGTACATGTAGGATTTCAACTTTTACATTTTCGCAAATTAGGGCCAATTTGCTCAGATTTGGTAATTAATTAATTTTAAGACAAAGAAGTTTGTTATAAGATTGTTTTCTTCACAGAAATATTGAATAATGATTGCTTAAAATAAGTAATCAAAAGCGTTTGGGTATTTACCATTTATCTTGTAGTTATAAGGCCTAAATGTTAAAAAAAATCAAGTTTCGTGACCTTTCTTGACCTTTGCTCATTAAATATTCATGAACTCAATTTGCATATGATAACCGATATTTGTTTTCATTTCAAAATGTTCTTGGATCGTTACTCTCTACATTGATAACTTCAATGCTTCAGTACTTTGCTAAAAGGTATGGCTACATAATAAGTGTCTCAATTGTTGGTGTATTTGTGAAGGAAACATTGACTTAAAATAGATTGGTAGAATTAAGGGTTTATGTGGGGAGTTGCATTGGGGTGAATATAGTGTCAGACCATGTCAAATACGTTTCACGTAAGAATTACTGTTTTTTTTTTTTCTGGAATGAGAACTATCATTTCGAATTTTCGAATCACAGAGAAGTAACCCCAAACACGTATATAATTTCCAAATAGCTTAATTCTGGAAGATTGCTTGTGCAACTGGTGCACATAAATAAATAACGATAATACCACAAAATCAGGCGAATGCGCGAGGTTGAAAAAATAAACACTTTTATTATACAGATACAAAAAATATAAAAAAAGTAAAAAATTTCACATTAAAATTTTATTACATCAGACGTGAAATTTCAATTTCCATACATAGATATGTGTTGTCGCTTTTTTGCAAATACGTATAATAACTGACATTATTCATGGGACGTGCTTTTGGTGAATTTCTACCACTGTTCCCTAAGCGTTATTTATATTATCAGGAGTGAATAATTTTTGACAAGCAGTCACGATTTGGGGTGTTTTCATAGTTAATACCTTGCAACAAAAACAAATATTCCTCAGAAGGGTGGTCTGAACTCAGCTTCCTAAACAGAGCTGGCTCTCGACGTACAACTGACATTAATTCGCAATTGTCCTAGCCTTGCTTAAACCCCCATTTGTAACATTTTATGTACCTTTGGTCAATTGAATGTCTTTTGACAAACCGTTACGAAATTGCATCACCTTTGCCACTCCATTTCACAGGATCGCGTTTGGATAAACCATGCTACAGTGAGAATCAAACAAACTCCTTCAAGTATTGTACGTAGTAGGTTACTAGTCTTGCAATTATGTCAAATACTCTTCATCGGGCCATGTGCAGACCTTGGGTATAAATATCTATGCACTTTTTTCTTGAACATAAATGAAATATTTAAAAAACGAGGACTTACTTTATCCGCAAATATTTCCGCCTAGAAAGCTGTCATACAAACGTCATATTAAAACTTCTTTTCAGTTTTTCTTTTATGTTATTTCGATTGTTGTACAAAGTTATGTTGGCATTCAAGGAAAACGTAAGTAAGTGCTGATCCTCATGCACTTGAAAATACAACTAACTGGTCAAAAAAAAAAAACCCATTGTTGTATTGCTACGGTCTGAATATTATATTTGACGGTTAGGAAATAAGAAACTTTGTTGGGTGAATATAGCTGTGCGTTATTGTCATTGTAATAACCGTGACATAGTACATTGGTACCCTTTCCATGTCCTTTGTATAATGTGATTTATTCCTTGAACGATAAAGCACATTAGCAGAGTCGATGTGATACAGTAATTATGCTCAAATCTTTTTGGTAATTATGTTTATGATAATGGGTAATATTTGTTGTATGGTTTACTATATATTTTCAAAGTTTGCTTACAAGCATTATCTGGAATTTAATTTGACGAATCGTTATATGGCAACCATGTCTAATATTGCCGAATTAGGATTCGTCTCCATAAGCTTCTACATTGTACGATTGGCGTTTTTTTCAGAAGATCGTACGTTATACTCATTTGTGTTTTGTTGCATTGAAAATCCTAAATTGATCAATTAAAACAAAATAATCACGTAGTTAGAGTTGCTCAAATTATCACTTGTCTGCCAACTGAAAAAAAATCATTTAGAAAATGCTCTTTAATAGTACAACATTTGTTCTGTAAAACTTTAAAGTGTTAAGGCAAAAATATTCAGCTTAAAAAACCATGTGCGCGCGAGCGCAAATAAAATGTTGGTCCACGTGGACCCCGTTATACACTTAGTGTCACAATTCTGTTTCGTTCTGATTAGCACGAACAATATGTTCCTCCGAGTTGTACTGTCCCCACAACTTAACTTTCATTTGTCACGTACAAAATGGTAGCTAGATTAATCGAAATGCTCCGTATAACGCGCACCTGGGTTTTTTTTTTTGGGAAAAACTATCAAAATGACTGTTTACTCTCTACAGACTAATGGATAGACACAATGACCTACCGATATTGCATTTGCCACCCTTTTCCATTGCTAAAAATACATGTACTATCACGTTGG
>JAMKCH010037153.1:0-17142 GCA_023653785.1 Ophioderma brevispina | reverse complement strand
TCAATTCAATTCAGAATCAATCTTCTTGGCATGGATTGATCTTTTCCATACAGGGCAAAGCATACTCTGCACTTCTGAGTGCATAGGGCAAGTGCCGCGATCTAGGGATTGTGGGCGAGCCACCCCATCTTGTGCCAGTTAGTTAGTTAGTTATTGCGGAACATACTTCTGGATGTGGGTCTTATAAGGAGAGAGTGCGGTCCAAAGTAAATCCTATGTAACACGGGGTATCCACAGTGCTCCAGGGGGGTGTGTTCCAGGCAGGTGCCAGGTAACTTTAAGCTGACGTTTGCTTCCACGGTTGAGTAGATGGAAAGCATACACCTGGTCTTAGATGGAATTGCACGTAGGTTTTCAATCATACTATTAAAGGAGTGAGTTCATCCAAAGCGTTGGAGTGATTCTCTCGTCAACAACTGTGAAGTCGGCGTCTTGTGCGCTAATTGATGTCGGCATAATAAAAACGACCGGCTCCTGCCAAACTCCTGGTTTGGTGTTGGTATTAGAGTGAAACAGGGAGAGGTGCAAGCGCACAAACTCCCTTGTGGTAGACCATTCTTAGGCTTACGCCATCGGCTCTTCTTCGCTCCTAGCTGAACAAAGAAACATCATGTTGCCAGCAATCTCGGATAGATAAGCTCAGTCAAGCGGATTTTGTCTGGTTAATTCAGAATCTTATGGAGTAGGCATCTGTGAGCTGAAAGGTGAGGGTCTCACCCATGCCCCTAAGCGTGACATTATCTTACAGCTCTCCAAGGAGACAGCGTGAATTTATTCTCCTCAAAGGAAAAGGTAAGAAATCTATGCGGAATCTGAAGAGAAGCTGCAAATGAGGTTTGAACCCTTTTGCATTCCTCTGCACAGCCAGCATGGGGATCGCTTCCTATTATGAAGCAAGCTACAAGTGAGACAAAACCTCTTCAGTGATTGTCGCCGAACCTGTGGATTACATTTTAAGGAAATGGGAACTCCTTCATCAACATCTATAAGCCACCTCCAGCTGAGGCAAACTTCAACTCTCTTCCAGCAGTTCCAGTAGGCGCAGCCCCCGTTGTCTGCGAGATAGTTCAAACATGTAGAAAATTACAGCGTGGGGACATATTGACAAGAAATGCCCAAAGCGGCTATTGAATGGATTATTTGAGGGCAAGACCTTGTACTCCAAAACGGTTTGTTTGATAGTAAACTCCACACTCCCGCTACTATCAAGCAAGCAAAAGGAATACGGACCTGTCCAACACGGTCTAGCACCAGCGACATCCGATCCCCCTGCTCCAGAACGGTCCTCCTATGGAACAATGCGAGTTCATAAGACTATACTTGATGTGTTGGATCAGGCACCACCATGCATGACTCTCAGAACAACTCACTTAATATGCTCTATCAGCTTTACTTTCCAACCTGAATGTTATCATTCATTTGGCACACCGTTAATGTGTTGCTCCAATATTGGTTTTTTGTTTGCTGTCTTGTGGAAAATGCGATTAGTTTAGTTTGAATATTTCTAAAACTCCGTTAAAAACTTAATATGTGCTTGTGCACTTGCAGAAGTCTCCACCTGATTCATTGCACTACGACTGGGCTATACATTCATATTTGTGTTAGTGCCTCAATGGGCCTGTCCTTTATGTCAATCAATGAGCCATACCATGATAGTAAGGGAACTGGATTTCCCTATCAAGTGATGGTTACATCACTCGGCATAGTTTGAGTGTGTCTCCCCACATCAAGTACCACACGCAACATTGTTACTTTCAACTCCCCTCCAAGCTTGACAGCATCAGTAACTTAACGTTTCACAGCTCTTCTGATTACATCTCAACTGATGAATCAGCATTATGGTTGAAGTTTTGCGGTATCAAACCTGTGCTCAATTTTTGCCGTCATGAAAGAACTCAACTGCTAAATCTCATCACTTCGGAAAAACTCGTATCCGGTATTAGATTTAACTGCTCCTCAGCTGTTCCAGCTTATTCTAGATGGGACCATTGAGTTAAATCCGGGACCTCATGAAAGATGCATGTGTAAGTGTGAACGTGCCAGTTCGATACGTGACCATCGCAGGTAAGCTCCTGACTAATCTTGCAGAAAACCACTTCATCTGAAGTGTGCCACTATTTAAACAGAAGTATCCAACGGAGACGTGCCTACTCTTTCCATTTGTCCTTGTGTCAAATTTTGTGCTCCATTACAGAGTCGTGGCTAAACTTAAAAATATCAGTGGTAAACGTTCTTCAAAACGTTACCTAGTGTTTTAGAAACGAGGACCATCACGCGGTGGTCGGTGGTGTATGTTTACTAATTCATCACTCTTTGAAACCCCTGAACCCCGTTGAAACCCCCTTTTCCCATACCTCTGTATCAGCATGAATACAAGGTCATTGATACGAGGTTCCTATGTCAAATTCCTTGGTATGCACATCTCTGAAAATTTATCATGGAATGTGCACGTGGACTATATCTGCAAGAAAGGCAGAAGAACCATAGGTAGGGCTATATCCACAGGGCTTTTAACAACGCTCTCCCCTACCACCGCCGTTGTCTGTACCTTGCATTTGGTTCAACCCATCCTTGAGTTACGGCAGTATCACTTCGGCATCCTTTAAACATCACGCTAACAACGGTTGGAGGGAATCTACTCAGCCGATGTCTGCAGAGTCATTCTCCAGTCTGGAAATCTCTCCCATGAAGATGTCTCTCCTGTGCTTCCAAATCTTTCTCCTTCTAAGAGCCGTGACTTTGCTGTCCTGTGCCATCTCTTCAAGATTCTTACCACGTTTGCTCTTCTCCTAATCCTCAAGTCTCACCCTAGACCCACACTTCGCAATCTCAATAGCATCTCTCTTGATCCACCCTGCCGCAGGCTCTCGGTTTCCAAACTGTGTCTTTTTATGCATTTTGCTCCCCACATTATGGAACAACTGCCTCCGAGGATGTTGTAAAGTGCATCTCCCTAAAAGCCTTCAAAAGCCGCTGTTAGCCTGCTCATCTTGTAGCTATAGGTCTTAGTTTTTTTTATTTTCGTCCATTCGTCCTGGTCCATTTATTTTTTTTTGCTTTTTTCCATTCCGCCAGGTCTTTTCACTTTTGGTTATTTAAAGGGCGGCACTTCTATTTTTGTGTGTTTTTTTGGTATGGGCATCCCTTTAATATAGTGCGATGTCCACTATTGGGCTTGTCCCTGGGCTATATAGCGCAATTGGTTATATAAATTAAATAAAAGTTCACCTAGATCAGGTCACTGTCCTATCTCAGTCACCAGTGACATGAAGGACATGACTCCAGCCCTTAAACAGAAAGAGATGGAATTTCAGGAAAGCCAACTGGCCCAAGTTCAAACATCTCGCCATTAACTGTCATCCCAAGCGCCAGACCCGGTTTCATCTACATCAGCGATGCATATTCTGACTTCTGCGTGTATGTTTACAACCAAGCAGCTTCCATTCCATTCCAAGAGCAGAAGGTAATCCTACAACCCCTGTTGGGACAGGAATTCGACGAGTTGTACAAATTGTAATTGTGATGCCAACTGCGTTATTGAGAGAATAGAAAAATGCAAACCAGCTACTGAATCTGCTTTCCAAAGAGACTTACAGATGGGAAGAGGAGATCTCCTATAATTATTGGAATCTTTAACCCCACGCAAGCCGTAAGGCCTGGAAGAACATCATCAACAAGCGCACCAGTGCGGAGCGTCCAGTTAAGCAGTTCCTGTCTCGGCAACTCCATCGCTTCAGACTGGTCAACAGCCTGAGAGGTGGCAAGACGCGACACTCCACTGACGAAAGCCCATGCTCATGTTGTAAATGAAGAGATAAAACATCTTCTACAAACCTCTCCATGTCCCAACCGAAACAATTAATGTTCTCAAGAGTTGGAAAGCTCATGGCAACGATAACATCCATACAGAATTCTTGAAGCTGTGCGATGGCTCCAACTCTTCCTCTCTACTTGTTTGGGATCGTCAACTATTCCCTCAAGATGGAAGACTTCAAAAGTCATTGCAATCCTGAAGACCAAGAAACCAGCAAATGCGCCCAAGAGTTACACACCTATCTCACTGCTATCTCACATCTATAAGCTGCTTGAGAGACTGATACTTGGTAGAATCAATGATACGGTTGAGGCAAATCTACACCGCATCCAAGCTGGATTTCGAAGAGGTAAATCAACAGCTGATGAGATAGCAAGACTAGTTAATGACATTCGAGACAGCCTTCCAGAAGAAGCAGACGTTTGGAGCAGTCTTCATAATGCTGCTCATCCAAGACAGATCTTTCATCCGGAGACATCAAAATGGGCAAAGCAGTAAAAAGTGCAAACTTCGGAATGGTGTCCCACAAGGTTCTGTCTACGATTTGGTCCTGGGGTGCATCTTTCGACACTTTACATACATCAACTGTTGCTTTGGCATACTCAACTGCTGAATACGCTGCACCGGAGTCACATTTTATATTCACATAAGATTGAGGTCATTCTGAATGATGCAATGAGAATTGTTAGTGGTTGCCTTTTGGCGACGCCTGTAGGTTATCTTCCAATTCTGTCTGGGATAGCTCCTGCAAACCTTAGGAGGAACTTTCAGATGATCAAGTTGGCCAACAAGTGTGATCAATCTGGTAGCCTAATCCTCACCAACACCCTTTGAGGATCAGAGAATTCCACGGAATCACTTTGCAACCAAATCCATGACATTGCAGTCGCAGTATCCCTATCAATCATCCTGGATCAATGACAGATGGTCTGAGCAATGGTCTACCTTGAACATGAAGCAGTTTGTGGACAGCCAATCTAGCAAGCCCAAAGGCTGTGACCTTGATAGGAAAGCATGGGTCAACCTCAACAGACTCAGAAATGGCATTGGTCGTACAAAGCATTTCCTTCCTTCACAAGATCGGTGTAGAACTTTCACCAAACTGCGATCATGGAGAGCCACAAACCAGGCACATCATAGATGACAGAGGTCTACAATTCCCCAAGAGGAATCCCAGGCCTGATCAAGCTTGACGATTAAACCATCATCAGCTGGTTAGTCATATCTTCCACTGTGATTTTGAACTTACACAAATGAACGAATGACCAATAGTGGGATACCAAAGGGATCGGTTCTCAGACATGCAGGTGAGGTAGTCTACCACAACCTTGCCACTCCACTCCTTCAGGTTGTCATAACTGTTTCCTCCTTTCCTCTGGACTGGACGGGGTGTGTGTTGTTACTTGTAAACCGCATGAACTAAAGGAATCATCCCTTTAACAGTGGAGTGCACAGGTTCATAGGAACCAACAAGAGGTTTATTTGCTGGGTGACAAATAAATTGGCTTTGTGTTCCTTGTAAGAGATACCCAGAAGCCACCTGAAGCATTTCATTTTAAATGGTTGTATTACAACTAACATGTCCAACCTTTGCATCCATACAACCGTAACTGACTCAACAAAGCTGTTGTGCTGTATAAATTTCACTGTGAAGCTGATCTTTCTCCTTTCCACAGGACAGTAATTGTGTCTATGGTTCCCTGACCAGGTTTGCCTAACAACTATGAATTCAACACCCTTAACAGAATAAAGCTGTAAAGGTTGTTGAATTCATGCATTGGTCAGGTAAACCTGGTCATGTTTACAGAAACGCCAGGACAGTGAGGCTTTTCAGGAGGGCAGCTGTAGGAGTGGCATTTGAAAAACATTTATAATATAATATATCCTTTTTAGATGTAAAATTTGCTTTAATGTTATAGCAAGATGTACCAACAATTAAGGGCTTGAAAACTATTTTGAGGTTATAAAATGTGAAGGTGCATTTTGCTTTCCTTTTGCATTCCCCAATCTTTTATTTATTTTGGTCATTTTAAACTAAAACACATAAATAAACACACCACTTTCCATTTATTTTTAGATTTGGCTTTTTAATCAGGTTCATCATGATAATTACATTATTTTTTAGATTCATTTTACATTTTAGGTTGGTTACATACATAGACACTTGGAAGGATGTTATAGCTTCCGATTAGTTTTAGTAGCAAAAAGTTATACAAAACATCGATCTGGAAAAAGTTACACAAGTTGATCAAGTACAATATGATTTAAACATACTTTTGTTGATAATTTTAAGTTTCTAATATCAAGTACTAGTAATTACAATGTTCCCTGAAACGGCATTCCACAATTTGAGTATTGTTTGAATTTTATTGTCGCTAATGATACACCCAAATCTTGGTAACTTTATATCAAGAACAGAGTAACATTTTTGTCACATGCTGCTGTGTACATGCACTACATGTGACCTGGCAAGAGATTACAATATAGTACTGATTAAAGCATGCTGAACATTCCATCGCTGTTAAAGGTCCCAGGAAATGAGATGATAAACCTTCTCCAAACCTTTGTGGGGCATTCCACTGCACTAAACATGGCCAGAAAAACGAATACACTACCTGTGACATCATTAGTGAAACCATTGATTATCAGTAGGTATCATGAATAGATTCACACCAGTCACCTGGAATTTTCTATTACTCTCTGATAAATCAATGATACCACAAATGATGTAATCACCCAAAATTAATATTGAATGCTTTCTGGTCCCTCCTTGACACAAATCACATCAATTATATTTGCATTTCCTGGGACCTTTAACAATACTGCACCAGGTGGCTCAAACAACATCTCAAAACCAACCTAATGAGATTTTCCGTTTGTTTCTTTTCTTTCTTTTCTTCATGCCAGCTAGTCTCATATGATGTGATGTGCCAACATTCAACACCAACACCCATCTTATCTGCACTCTTACTGCTCTCACCATTAGAGAATTAGAATATGAATCAATCCTAACACACTTATGGTCTATTTAATTATTCATTCAAGAAAACTTGGTGACAGAAAATGTGGTCTGAAATGTTAACCTTTCCAGATTAAGAATCATAATTGTCTTTAGTAGCAGTCTGGAAAAGTTATTCAACACATTGACCAAGTACATGTACATTGTTGATAATTTTAGGTTTCTAATATCAAGTACTAGTAATTATGTTCCCTGAACAGTTTTAGTAGCAGTCTGATCACATCGATCTGGAAAAAGTTATACAACACATTGATCAAGTACATGTACAATGATTTAAACATACTTTTGTTGATAATTGTAAGTTTCTAATATCAAATACTAGTAATTATGTTCCCTGAAAAGGCATTCCACAATTTGGCTATTGTTTGAAATTGATTGCTGCTAATGATACACCCAAATCTTGGTAACTTTATATCAAGAAAGGAGTAACATTTTTGTCACATTCTGCTGTGTACATGCACTATATGTATGTGATCTGGCATGACAAATCAAGCCAAAAATCGCATAGGGCAGCTAGTGCATGGGCATGTCCTTTGTGCAAGAGATTACAATATAGTACTGATTAAAGCATGTTCAACATTCCATCGCTGTTAACAACACTGCACCAGGTGTCTCAAACAAATGTCTCAAAACCGACCTAATGCGACTTTCTGTTTGTTTCTTCATGCCAGCTAGTCACATATGATGTGATGTGCCAACATTCAACCACCACCAACCATCTCGCCTGCACTCTTAATGCTCTCATCCGCTACAGAATTAGAATATGAATCAATCGTAACACACTTTTGGTCCATTCAATTATTCATTCAAGACAACTTTCCCATTTCAGGAGAAATTGGAAAATTCAATAATGCATGTAGTACAATTTTTCAATATCACAATTGGACACTCGTGTGTCAATAAAATTGGTTAAATTTAAAATGCTTTTCAAGCAAATTTCAAACAATTTGCATTTCTGAGAATGGGCATCCTCCTCAAGAGGAGTAACAACTTATTAACAGAAAATTGTCCAAATTTGTCAGGCTGTCATGTAATCAATTCATACATCTGTTCTATTTAATGTTGTGTTAATGTACATGTTCATATGCCAGTACCTTCAGTTAACACTAAATGATTTAATGTTGCAAGCATTAAACATCACACCAGCATCGGTGGTGGAACAATTTTCAACGTGGAAGGGCCACTTTAAACTTTATCTGAGTAATTTTCAATACTTATTGCTTTCTTGAGCAGCTGCAGCTATGATAAGCCCAATGTGTATCATGAATCAATTTTGAGTGGGGGCCATGGCCCCTCCACTTTTGAAAGCAGAGGGGCCCAGGGGCGGCTCCAGAATTGGTAAATCAGGAGCGAAAGGAAGAGTTATATACTGCGAGTTATCGGAAACAGACGTATTCATGCAGTTATTGAAGTAGTATTATTGTTGTATCAAGTGGCTAGGTATACGAAATTCCTAGCTACAGTACATGTGTAAAGAGTTATGTGAACCAGTTCAATGTGTTGGTTGATAACACGCAATTTTTAACACTGCTTTTCGCCCCTGCTTTTCTGATTTTGGAGCCGCCCCATGTCAACGAAACTGACTATGCAAAAACTATGTTGATAAAGTCGTCATCTACACCAATAACAGAACTGGAATAGCAATGACTACAATAATTGCTCAATACAATCAACAGACATCTTGGCATTTTTCACAACACCCAGTAGCTCAACATTTTTTAAAAATCTACCAAATGCGGTTTTAAATTTGTACTACACGGTACCCGAGAAGAAACTAGCAGAACCTGGGATTACATAGTACTGTACGTAATTATGTCCTCACCAACAGCCACATCAGCCCTAGATGATTTAAGATATAAAATCCAAAACTCCACCCCTCTCAAGAAAATTCATCAACATACAGAGCTACAATGGCTGAAAACAGAAGGGATAACATTTTTGTACACACACACACACACACAGACATCCACATCGGGTAAAGATTTTAGCACATTTTTGTACATACGGACATCCCTACGCTGCTAATTTCATAATCCCCTTCTGAAACACATCATTGGAAACAATAACTACATCAAAAAGTACATCAAACCTTACCTAATGTACTTTTTGCAAGCAAAACATCATTATCATCCTTTGACTTCCGTCAAGGTCCATGACCAGTGCTGGAGTCGAGTCCACCCCATCCGAGTCCGAGTCCAAGTCCGAGTCCTTGATGCTCGAGTCCAAGTCCGAGTCCCTGTGTCCGAGTCCGAGTCCCAAGTCCTCAATGCAAAACGAATGACCAAATTTATTATTCAACTGGTTAGCCAATCCCACTAGTAGTGTAAGTGTTTAATTAAAAAAAACTTGTCATTGGCAGATCACTTGACTAGACATTGTTTTAACTCAAATTTGAGTCTCAACTAACAAGTACAAGAAATAATTATTTACTTTGTAAAATTGAATCAGCTGCTTTAAAAACTCGCGAATTTTTGATGGAAGAATTGATCATGAAATGACGCAGGGGATCCTAAATAAATCAAGATAGGACACTGATCAAGAGACTGGCATACTGTTTGAAATCAGTAGCTTATCGATCACCGGTCGTACGTGGTGCTGTGAAATTTATGCTACCTCAGGCCTCATCCTTGGTCATACTGCATAAATTAGAAGTCTGTTATGTAGCTCAACAAAATTGGTGGTGCTATTACTATCGATATCGAAATTGTCTATGGGCATTTGTACACAGTTTCACCTGCCTGATTTGATCCGTTGATAATTGAAGATCAATATCGACTCTGCATGATCAATTATCAATGATCAATTTAGCTGGAATATGACATCTTTATTGCATTATTTGGAACGGAGGACTTGAGAACTATGATGATAATGGGTATTACATTAATTGAACTAATTTCGTTCAATACATGTCATCACTCATTAAAGAGTGGCTGTTGGTGCAGAATTCGGAACGAATTCCCTTGCAACTTAGTTTCCAACGATTTATGGTAAAAACAAAAAGTAAAAAACAAAAATCTAAAATAAACTTATAAAAAATGTGCAATTTTGCCGGACTCGAGCCGAGTCCTCGCTGGTCCCCGAGTCCTCAAAGGCTCGAGTCCAAGTCCGAGTCCAAAGTGTCCGAGTCCCGAGTACAAGTCCGAGTCCTTGGACTCGAGTCCGAGTCCGGACTCCAGTCCTCCAGCACTGTCCATGACACACTTCCCTGCCAAACGGTCCATCTAGCACTGCTGCCCCGCAGCCCACCAAAGGTGAAGCCAGCATATCTGCACAGCATACCAAGAACTGGCCAGTCACCTACAATGCCCAGCAACTGCCCTCCCCCCCCCCCCCCCATCAGAAACTGCACAGACAAGGGACTGTGGATTTGATGCCTGACAGGACCTCTATCTCAGGATGTTTTGAACATGAACAGCCTGGCATAAGTGCCACCCAAATGATCCTTGAGCCCCCTCCCCACAGTATGTGCCCCTACACCATACATTGTGCAGTACAATGCCCTCCACACAGGCACCAAAGGCAGCAATCCCAGTTGCCCCAGTGACACCAGGCTTCCATATGATATCAAACCCAACGCATGAACTCCAAGCTTGCCCTCCCACATCAAAAAGTCCTTTCTGTCATCAAGTACATAGGATCCCATATATTTAAAATCTTACACATCCTGGTGTCACTCACCAAGCAGACAAGAGAATGATCCACCTCTTCAACAAGAACCACAAATTCTACCTTCCCCACATTCAGGACTAGTCCCACCTCAGCAGTCATCTCGCCTAATAGGAAGATGACCCATGCTAGTATGCCAAACTGAATGCTTTGGTTATATTTATGGCAGGTATATCCCTAACATCCTTTTCGGAAATTGACTGCCAACCTGATGATCAAAAAGGGAGGTAGCATTATTTTTCTTGTAAGATCTAGGGGCAATTTCCCTCTAAAAACAAGGCAGGCAGGGGTCTGCTCTGTGAAAAAATGCACTTAAGGGATATACCTACAAGCTCCTACAAGCTACTTATCAAAATGGCAAGTATATTTGCAAGCTCATTGCAAGGTCATTCCAAGGTCACTGCATGCATGTGATATGCATGCAGCGAGCATGTTGCAAGTTAAAAAGCCAGGGGTATACCCCTTACGTCCCTAAATGCCATATTTTGCCTGGTTTTTAAGGGAAATTGCCCCTAGATCTAACAAGAGAAATAACGCCACCTCCTTTTTTTGCGGTGATCGTCAGGTTGGTAGTCATTGTCCTCAAGGGATGCAAAGGATATGTAGGAAATGTTCAACCTTTGAAAAAAGATGTCATATTATGTGCAATCAATTTGTATTTGTTCATCAAAGAATAGAGCAAAAACAATATGATAAATAATTATGTAAATAATGCAAGACCAACCGGGTAAAAAATGTGACAATATTAAGCAAAAAAATATTTTACATACAAGTACGGCTGAATATAATACATAAAGGGAATTTCAAAAAAGATATGTAACTAGAATAATCCTAGGGGTAAATATAAATGGCACAGAAGGAATGTCATACAACTTCTGTACGAATGGGATTAAAAAGTACCCCTGGCTATAACTTATACGAAACAATTGTTACAATACCTTCAAGTACTGACTGTTTCCTCATTTAAATGCCCATACATTAATGATCGGGTCATAAAACAATAAATTTGACAGTACTCTTTTCATCTTTGCTAATATTATATACATATAAGATCTGAAAATATTTGCAAGTCCGAGGAGGTGGTATGTTTGAAGTATTTGGGTAACTCATGAAAATATTCAAATTCCTTGCAAGGTAGCTCTTACCATATGAAAATACTTTGAAGTCCAGGGAGGTATCTTTGAGGTATTTAGAGGTTAACCCAATTAGTGCAAGTTTTAATTTTTTTTTTTTTTTTTTCCCCCCAATTAGCTACCTCCCTGTAAATGTGTTATTGCAGTACAGTTGAGACATAAATAACAATCTACATTGAGATGTAGTCATGGTATAGTACTTATACTTTTAAAATAAGGTATATTAAGTTGAGTACAAAATCAAGGTAATGTAGACTGTACCCTCAGCTCCTGAGGGCACAGTTAATACATGAAGAGTTTCACAGGTTTCACAGCAAACTCTCCACCCAAAGATCTTTTTGGTTCCCAATCTACCAAATGAAAACATGCAGACTGTTACTGCTGCGGGTGCACCACGCAAGGTTGTCAGGTAATGACACATTCACAGAACCCATCAAATCACTGGGAGGACATTGTCGTGTGTTCACAAGTAATAACGTTCAACATGGGAGTAGACCACTGGCCCAAGTACGTATTGTGAACTATAAAATTTGGTTCAGATGGTAAAGCAGCATCTACTGAAATCTGAGAGCCAAATTCTGCAACAAACTGATCCACAGCTAACTGATAGAAATTGCACAGGAGATCATTTGTTGTGTGTTGCTGTTAATTTCCACGTCTTTGTTTGCTGCAGCTGATGATCACTTTCAATTTAATGTACCCACCAGTTCCATTAGGTTACAACAAACTGCACTTTAACCGCTTACTCACAAGGATAGTTAGATTTGGCAAAAACAAAAACAAAAAAACTTCCAGTACCTGCTTTGAATGTTACACGTTGGCTGTCAGAATTGCTGGTATATCTGCTGATAAACCCCAACACTGTTGTACTCAAAAAAATACACCACCACTGCGTGGTGATGGGGTTCTGATTGGTCCACATACCTAAATCTGGATTCCAAGGACTAGAAATGTCTCTGGGAACCAAAGCTTCATCTGCAACACTCAGAACTCTCTGAAATTCAGCTATTTGTTTTCTGGTAAGTCAATAAAACACTCGTCCTTACTGCAATGTTCTCTTAATGCCAACACATCCCGGCATATCAACATCATCGGCTGCAGATGACCACATTTGATTTATTGAAAATGATGTTTCAACTCACGCAACCACACAAACCTTTGCCAAGAGGTTAACAGAAAGACAGCCCGAATTGGGAAAGTCACTGGTTGACTGGTTATGCACCTTACGCAGCATATCAAATAACCATTTCCCAGGGGTAGGTTGCTTTTGAATCTAACTTCCAAGAAGTGGTGAAGCCCAGAGAAATCATTGTTCTGGAAAGTCTCAAATTGCAGGGTTTTATGAAATAATTTGCATCTACTGGATCCATGGGTGAATTTGGTCCAACAGCAATATCTGCATTAATGTACTGGGAAATGATATGTGTTTTCCGTTGAATTGATTGCTTTTAAGGTAGGTTCTACAGCTCAAGACATTTGACTCCACATTTGATGATGCCTTTGTTAGGAACTTGAATGAATTGGTCTATCCATTCCTCAAAGGTGATGTCACTATCAGTCTGGTAGGTGAGCATGGACAGGAACAATGGTTTGTTTGTTGTACAGACAGCCTCTCACAATGATTGTGTTCTCAAGCATCATTGATCTCCGTGAGAAAATGATTAAGAAAGTCAATGTTATGTTTTAAGTTAGTCACGTATTATTGATGGATGTTCTCATCTTGACCATGGGCCAGAACAAGAAAAAGTACAAAACATTCACATCAGTCATAGTTTAATTTAAAAGACAGTTGTGGCCATCTGGTGGCAGCAGTGGGATAACAAGGCAGGTGATCTGATTAGATTAGATGCTCAATTCAACGGTAGCCAATTATATCGACAGAAGTTTTTTAGAAGGTGAAAAAAATGTTAAACCCACAGGTCAACCTATGAAGGCTCAAGAAAAATGGGCAAGGAGAAAAAAGGTGCATGAAGGCATGGAAGGCACAATACAAAAGCTAAGGCGAGTTAAAAGAGTAAGAAACTAATGTGTAAACCAGGTTAGAGATGTTAAGATCTGACAGTGGAAAATAGCTTTGCAATGGTTGGTGGAAAAACAAACAGCATTTCCTTGTTCTGTGGGAGATGGGGGGACTAATAGGAAAGCCATTTCTTCATGAAATGTGATATTCGGTTGGCAGTGGCAGTGGGGGATCTTGGGTTTCTCAATAACAGGTGTGTGAACCCACCCCAAATAAACTATTAAACCTAACAGTCAGATGCAACCCAGGAGTACAACAGCACACACTTCCAAAACTGTGGGTGTGCTATTCTGCACCTCTTCAATTTTCATGCTTAAAAAAAAAATCTTGTAGAGTGGGGTACTCAGTAAATTACCTTCTACAATGACTCCACTATTAGTGGCTCTTTTGTTTAAAATATAATTGCCAAATTCAGCCACAGGTTTAATAAAGTAATTAGAAAAGTACCAAATCAACCACATTTACTGTACTGGGGTCATTACATCTGGTCTTGGGTGTACATGTTTTCCGTCTGGTACCCATTTCAATAATTACCACTTGTAGATCCACTGTTACGTTTTGTGCTTTCAGGATTACCCTGGTATAAAATTTACATGGTTAGCAAACTCTATTGTTTTGTGCTGCTCAGTAAACTAGTGAAATAATAGAATATAATAATCTGTAAAGTGCTTATAAAGTTCATAAACATAAGAAACATCTCAATGCACTGTTGCCTATTATTATTATGCTGCCATCAGGAAATCATCACAATCATTTGCTTCATCTAGGTGGCAACTACAACTGGCCAAGTGCACATCCCTATCAGCACTTAGATTGTAATATTCCCACTAACAGCTCTCCAATTTTTGCTTGGGTCAATGAGGCAATTAAGTATCTTGCCCAGGGACACAAACATGTTGACTGCTACTACTACTACTACTTTGTGCTACTCAGTAATTTTACTTTGTTTTGTTTTAGGGAGTTATTGCTTGGATGTGGGTGATGCAATTGACAACCTTGTCCCAACAAAATTGAGATTGGGTATCAGAAGGTCAATCATATTTTCTCATTACTCCTGTAAAATTTAAGGTGCGAGAAATGTTTCTTTTTTAGAAGTTACAAATGAAAATGTCCCCAAATACACACAATGTTCTATGGGCCAAATTGTTGTACATTTATTCTTCTACTATCCAAACAGCAGGACCACTTTAACTCAAAATTTTGTGGACCTGGTGTTTCTGTTGATATGCTTTTGCAAGAGTGAGAAAACATCATTTGAAATATTGACCATAATCGCATCACCTACCTTTGAAGGACTGATAGGGTGTCATATCACATCTCAGTCACCTGTTACATTTGGTGGCAGTGGTGGGATCTTTGGATTTTTCATTAGCAGATTGACCCATGCAACAGAGCTGGGCATCTAACATTTTAGGGCTCATATTTGAATTAATATTGGAATTACATAAATTAGAACTGACATCATGATATCAAACAGATTTCAATGTTGATGCTGTGTTCACAACCACGATGCAATCTTGTGTTGGCTACATATACTGTACAATCTGACTTCTTCAGGAAATGAACCACATCTGTACTGTATGTGAATGAAATTGCTTTAATTAGCTTGAAAATGGAGATTGTATGTGGTAGCTTGAGAGAGAGGTTGTGGTGCGCCTTCTCTTACCCATCGAGCCACCTAACACAAGTGCATTGACTGGCAAGGTCAGTAGTGGAGAGCTGTGAGGTGCTTCTTGACCGCAACTGTTTGACCCTGTGCAAATTGTCTCTTATTTTTTGAACAATTGTAAGTAGTGGTGACACAATTTTGACAACTGGTATAAGTAGGGAAATGCAAGAGCTATTACTGCTGCAAAAATCAGACAAAATCCCTTGCCATATAGGCCTACAAATGTCATGACTTCAATGTTATAGCACCCTCTATACGCTCATTTTCCATAGAAAGACATGTAAAACTAGATTTTAAGAAAATTGTATTTGCCCTCAATGAAATTTCGTAAAAATTACACAGGATATAGTTAGTGGAATAAATAATCTAAACTAGTTGTCAAAACTGTGTTGCTGTTGATATTTTTGTTTTATTTGGGTTTTGTAATAATAAATGAGACTTTCAACAGCTGTGTGATGAACTAATTATGGATTGGTATCTCACCTTGGAGAAAAAGGAGATACAGGCTATATTACAGTGTGCCAGTGGTGCATAGCCAAAGGTGTATGGAGTAGCCACGGACAAGCATATGCCCTTCAAACCTAAGATCCTCATTAAAGTTAAGGAAGCCCACATAAGAAGATTGGAGACAGCAGAGATGAAGTACCTCAGGGCTACTAGAGGGGTCTCCCTGTTTGACCACATAAGAAATGATGGTATCAGGCAGGAGGTGGGTGTAATATGAATCAGCAGGGCTAGAATTTTGGCGAGAATCTGAGAAACGATTCTCGCAAAGATTCTCGTAAACTGATTTGTGTGAATCAATGTTGATTCTCGTAAACTTTAGAACTTAACACAGTAGCAAATTAGACAATTCCCGCAAAATTTGTTTTGGGGAATCAGTCTGATTCTCACACACAGCGACGAAATTCTACCCCTGATCAGGGAGAAAGTACAAGAGTCTTGTCTGAGATGGTATGGTCTTGTACAGAAGATGGATGATCAGAGTTCGGTGAGATGGGCAATGGAGATGAAGATGGATGGGAGAAGACAAAGAGGAAGGTCAAAGAAGAGATGGAAGGAAAACATTTAAGAAAATGGAAAGCAGGTAGACCTGAGTGGCAGGTAGACCTGAGTGTGGCCAAAGATAGGAAAGCATGGTGTGCTAAGACAAGACGAGGTGACCCGACCCTGATATGAGATAAGGGTCTGAAGAAGAATCTCACCTTTGAGGGCCTGTTCTAGTTTTGCCTTGCTATTAACAGCATGAGCCCAAGTAATATTGAGTCCATCTCCAAGTGCTTCTGGGAAGAAGTCCAACAGGTCAGTGGCAGTTTGAAAATGGCTTAGTCTGTTCATCATTAATTAGGAATCTGTATAACAAAACAAAAACAATACAGTTTTATACAGGATGGGTGCTAGATTTCATGGCTGTGCAATTATTTCAACATTCAAAATTACTACACAGTTTGTCATTTGCCTTCCCTCCCTCTTTCCCCTTTCCACTCCCTTCATCATCTCTTTTCCTTCCCATCCTTCCTTCTTTTCCCAATTTCATGGTAGGTACAGAGCATGCCCACTGGTTAGGGTATTAATTAGCCTTTGCTACTGGAAGTCCCTGGTTCCATTCCAGGTGGGGCCATTTGCCGAGATTTAATCCGGCATTTCGTGATCGTAATCCATAGCCTCGTCTCCCCCAACTTACCTAGTTGGGATTTTTATATCATCTTAACTGTTGGCCTCATGTGCAGATTCAATCTACTCTTATAGTACATGGGGAAATGTAATGGATGTTTTGGTTTAGTTTTTTTCATATACAATTTTGACACCAATGTTTTTCCA
>JAMKCH010037152.1:0-115723 GCA_023653785.1 Ophioderma brevispina | reverse complement strand
TAAATGGACGCATTTGAAAACAAAAGGTACATAAATTTATGCAAATTATGCAAATGTGCACTTCATTTAAATGCTTATCACTTTATTGTATCGTCTAAGTCTGTTTATTATTAACAAAAACTGACTTGGTTAGAACATAATTAGCCTTTAAACTTTTGTCACACAAAGAAAAGTGTTTTTTAAACGACCCGATAACACAAAATACAGCCATTTTTTTATGGCAAATTGCGCTAATTATGCAAATTTTTATAAAGAGTCCTTTGGTCTCAACATTTTTTTTAATTAAGGGCCACTTGGATCATACTTCAAAATAACACTTCAATTCTGGTGAAAATTAAACTATGCATTCTTTTTTATACGATTTTGTGGTTATAAGTCACCGATAGTCGCAGACAACAGGAAAAATAATCGCCAAAATATTCAAATTTCATAATTTGCCATTTTACTGACTGGCAACATTTTTGTTTAAGATTGAATTCTCACCTGTACTGTACTCTAAATAACCTTCAAATTGTGGTGAAATTGAACAAGGCATGGATTTTTAGCAATTTTGTGGTATATAAATCAAAGGGTGCAACATAGGAAACCTCATGTGTTATAGGTCAAAAGCCTCATCCAGTCAAATGTCTTGTTAAGTCAAGTTGTGAAATAAGCTGAAAATGTACCATTGACCTCACTGGAGTATGCTATTCAATTAAAACCATTTATGGTTTACAAGCCCACCCCTCATTTTTTCTGAAGTCAAGGTTCACTATCAGGTCAAAGGCATGTATGAAACATCTACCCAACAAAAGGCAACTCTCAAACTCCACCCCATCACCTGTTTCTTCCAAACATCACCTCAATAAACAAATCCACTCCCCTAAATGCGGAAATAAACCATTTCCATTCGTATATGTGCAACAAAAGATTAACAAACAACCAGTATGTCTTAGTATAGTTTTCATATGTTTACACACTTAAACAATTCTTTCTTACCTTTGTATTTGGCTACAAAAATAAATCTTTCTTAATTTCCGTATATTTCCCTATATACCTAATTTGGGTATTGGCGCCTATACAAATTGAAACTTTCACCAACACGAACTGTTCACTATATTTCTGGGTATTTCAATATATATCTATTTTTTTTATACGTATTTCAACACTTTTGTACTAAGCAAGTTTCAATAAAACTTCACGAATTCAATCTGAATATTTGTGTCTACGGCCTTTCTTACAGAAGTATTTCCCACCACATAGAACAACCCAAACCAGACTCCTCCTTGGGCGCCCCTTTCCTTTTTAAGGAATTTTATTCGAATGTTCTCTTTCACGAATTCACTCAGAAGTTTCATTTGTGATATATAAACAATATCGATGTCTCGGAATTAAATCGAAATGTACTCTATTTCTTATGAACAAAATACAATTCGAGTTGGTTTGTGAGGTACAGAATAAACTATTGTAGTCCTTATGAGTTTAAGATTTAAATTTCGTGTACCCGAAGTGGACTCGGTGTGCTTCGCATTTCCTTTTTTGATTACTTTGATTATTTTTTTCCTCATTGATGTTGTCTTGAGTATACTTTTGGCCTTTTTGAGAACACTGTTTGAAAATCGAGTACATTTTAAGTACATTGTTATTATCAAGTACAATTCGAGTTCAATATTCTCAAAAAAAATAAAAATGTTCGTTTTCTAGGCTAGTCCTTATGGTCAGTATGCAAAGTCAAAACGAGAGTACTTTTTGAGTACATTTCAAGTATAGTCCTGCTCGAAATAAACTTTTTCTTCATACACATTCCATAGTTGCACATTTCGAATACATAGTTCCTACTGTTTCGAGACACCCCCAAGGGGTAGATTTCAAGTTCGTTTCTAGTACACCTTGAGTACAAAGTATCGGAATGCACCTTTTATCTATACATTTCTTAGTGAACAAGTGAGTGATTAAAATCCTAGTACATTTGAGTACAGTACTCAAAATTGTACTCGAATTCCACCAGGGTAAAAGGAATTCATTTTCTTTTCAACGGAAAACGGTACATCCTCAGAATTGCTCACCTGCATCCGTCCGCAGCGGTAGCGAGCATTGCAAGAGCGTAGCCTGCCAAGTATCTAATGTTGAAGCACCCTATGTCTTGACAGATATCTGCTGCCAACCGCCTTAAATCCTGAGAAGAGTTTCTTAAGCAAGTCCAACCTCTAGAACATTTCTCCTAAGAGGCCAAGAAGTCGCCTTTGGAAAGGAAAACTTGCATCCACCAAGTCACATCTATCGGTATTGAACCTATGAGCATCTCCCACCTGGAGATGACTCCTCATTGCTAAGGCGATGCCCTCAACAGATTGAGAACCAGAACTGGCCGATCTAAGGTTCCTTGCAGAAGTGGGGCTATATGGAAGCAGAACAGGATATACCATGTGGTTCGTGGGACAGCACCACGACAATGGAAAACCTCTTGGTTGCCCAATGCTGGAGCAAAATGCACAAATAAGACCTTGCGGAATTCAGGAAGCACCGACTTGTACCCATCTGGGGCTGGTCATATTTGAGAACCAGGGTTTGGACACGATAAGAAGAAGTTTTTTTCCTATTTGAATTCACACTAGAATATTTAGATATTAGTCATTTCACATCAATTCAACAAAATGGACTCAAAATCAGCAACCACATTTCAACTTCGTTTATCGTACTCTCACATAGAGCTTTCATTTCTAAGCGCTGTTCTTGGTGGTAGAAAGTCGAGATGGCATGCGCTGAGTGCAAAAGGACGAAAGGTATTTGACGTTGCATTAGTTAGCCCTGGCCATTCGAAAGAGCTATGTTACTTTAAATTAATTGTATTACAAATACTGGATGGGTTTCCGTGGGCTTCAGCAGCAAGCGATACGATAGAAGTTTAAAACGGGTAAGATGATTTAAAAAATATAAAAAATAACATAAACTTAATTTAAAAAATAGTATTCAGAGTTCATGCATCATTGCCGTGTTGCAGCGTCCGATGCGGTATTGTTAATTTACGATTCCCTATATCAAAATTTAACTTAGTTTTCACCGAAAATATTTCCTATTTCGATGATTCTGTCATCAATAATTATTATTGATTAAAAAAAAAAAAACTTTCAAACACAAATAAATGAGCCTTGTGCACAATGATCTGATATTTTTATAATATACAGATTTAATGATTTGGTATTGGCCAAAAACATTATACATATATTAACATTACACACAATGTTATACTTAAGAGTTTCTAGTGTCCTGTGTTGAACAGGGTTGCAGTTAACGATGATATGGTCCTCCAGTGAAGACTCCAAAATGCAGCGCTAAGTTCACATAAACATCCATGGTATATTCCATGCGAATCTTCCGAGACTTGAAGGTAATTTTGACAGCAGTTCAAGACGACGGGTTTTTCCCTCGGACGACACTAATATTTGACCAATACAATCCGGGTATTCTACCACCATCAGTCTGTCGCTAATGTCCTCCTATAGGACCACAACACTGGAATCACCTTTTGATTCCAAAACGAAAGCTCTTCTGGCTTAAAAGACGGACAGCAAACAGTTTAATAGGTTTAAAGCTCCGGCGGTCTCCACAGATTATAAATCTGGCACTATATCTATAACACAATCTACCATATTGTAGATTAAAACTAGATATAACTATACTGTATAGCTCTTGATTACAACTGCTGGCCTCGAGACTTACTTCAAATATCATTCTATGATATTGACTTCACAAAGTTCCCCAAGTTTAAAAATAGATATTTACCCAGCATCATGCATAAAAATACACCTTGCACTGTTAAATCAGCTTTCACATAAATTAACATATACATTACATCACATCACATTTAACTTTGGGGAATTCCCTATTTTGCAACTTGTTTTGATCTCAAGAACAAATAACGTTGACTCAGTTTATAAGTTTACATCTTGGGGAATTCCACTATCCTATTGTGAATCTATCTAAAAGGGCACCTTGCCACAAAACATACACTACGTGAATCCCATGCCTCTCTTTTTTTCTCTAAACTAAGTAACTTTTTCCCTGAGAAATATCTTTAATCAGAAAAATGGAGGCCAATATAAACAGTATAAGCCAAAATTATTTCCCTGCCGTCAAAAATGAACAAAAATTGTACAGGCTGAGTGCAACTAAGCTGTTTAAGTAAACACAAAAGATCATTCATCGCTAGAGCCAATCAATAATGTCGGCGTTTGCACAATAGACCCTACCCGATCCTTATTCAATAATTTAGTGTACATATAGCTGAAATGCTATAGCCTCACTATACCAATACATTTAGTGTATAGCCTAACTATTCAACACAGTAAAGTAAGTGAGCCGTAAAGGCTTTGTCAATATTGTCAAATAATATATCTCTCTAAATGACATTCTTGAAAATTTCAAGAATGGAAATAAATTTGGAACAGTTTATTTCAAAACCTGAATTTCTTGAAAAAATGGAATATAAAAATTTAGGAATTTTCAAATTCTGGCTTTGTTTATGGAAAATGGAGCTAATATAACACAGTCAAGTCATAAAGCCTGTAAATAAAAAAATGGACATATTCTCATGTGAGGTCATTTATTAAACCCAAATATGGTATTACTATTATACCAAATACAAAAGGGTTTAAAGGGAAGTAGCAAACATTGCTCTCCCGAGGTGTTGATGATGTGACTACCTCCCGCAGACGCATCCGAGGTGGTTATCCCATCATCCACAACAGGACTCTACCGAAAAAAGTGTGTATTTGGTTTTACACTATACCTCATTTGCCAGATACCGGTCTTATGAGAGGACTGTTAGCATTCTAAAGCGAGCCTGCTAGTTCTTAATGGTCATCAGTCCGAACCTTTTAAACTCTAAGCTCCTTAACTGCATTTAAATGCACTTTTGCAAAAAAAAATCAGGCAGCAGACCTTAGTTCTCCAGGCGACAAGAATGAATATTATTAATCTTTTCCTGGAGATGGCCAGCGCACACAACTGTTGGAAAAAAAAACCCATGTTCGCTTGACCGACAACCTCCGTATTACTTTAAACATCTGTGAAAATGTAAGCAATTTCATTGGCTGATGCCGGGTTCAATTCGTCATTTGAACCAGCTCAGGTCGTACGCGCTGCGTATTGACGTTATTTGGAGCTTGAAGCGCTCGCGTCATACGCGTTTTGCTACAATTACGCACGCCTGCTAACGTTTCGTCTCGTTTCGTATGTTCGCTGCGTTCAATGGTTGTTCCTATCTTTGTCACGGGTATGCAGTTTTTCTTGTGTATTTAAGTAGCGCGAATTGGGTTAAAGATTACCTAATTATAAGGCTGTTTAAGAATGCGAATAAAGGTATGATTTGGGACCGGTACTCTCTTTACTACGATTGAAACCGTCGACACATTATTTTCGCGTAGAATAACTCGGCCTTTGTCCCCAGTATGACCTTTACCCCCTTAAGTTCCATATAGTTAAATAACCATTCATCGTAAAGGCAAACTGTACCTTTTCTATCCTTCTGACATGACAGGACACAAACGATGGTATACATTTGAACACAAATGGAACATTTTAAATTTTTCCCCCGTACAAACCTTACCCCTTTATTCCTCAATTCGCACAAGGGGGAAACCTTGGGGACCTTTGTTATGTTGCTCGCAGCCACATCAGGGAACTATGCCGAAAAAATCATTTTCTGGCATATTTATTTTAGGGTGTTTTGTCTATTTATCTTGGACTAATAATTATTTTGTATTGTTTTCCCTTTTCAGAACGGCGCTCGATACTAAGACTGGTGCAACAGGCACCATCTTGCTTGATCAAATAGTTGAAGAGCCACGACTGTTGTAGACCTTTGGTTAGAAATTGGAGATAGAAGCAGCATGATCAACCGATTATCTGCCGCAAATATCTCGACATGGTAGATTTGGTTTACGCCGGGCTTTACCACAACTGGTAGCAATGAATTTTCGGCAACTCAAATCGAGTCAAGGATAATATTATTAAAAGAAAGTTTGTATTCGTACACGCTTTTTTAAAGACACACGGTTTCCTTTCATGCACAAACATTTAGCAATCAATTTCAATACCAAGAATATTGCAACAATTTTTTGTATAAAACTTGTAATTCTACTTTCAACGCACAGATGTGCGCAAGTTCTGTTCATTGGGAGTTTATTCTGTTATGACGTCTCGTAGACGTCAAAGGTCAGAAATACCTTTCAAACACAAAAAATGACCTTGTGGCACAAATGATCTAATTTTATATAATAAACAATTTTAATGATCTTTAATTGATTTGGTTCAAGACTTTGGTATGTCCACACAACATTACTAGTAAGTATTACACACAATTTAATGATTTAGACGTAATTGTGGAAACAGAATGTCCACCAATGTCCACAAGAAGCGATGCAGTTCATCGTTGTTATGTCCTCACAGCGAAGACTCCAAAATGACAGCGCATAAGTGCACATAAACGCCTTCAGGTAATATAATTCCATGGGAATTTTCTCAGTCCTGAAGGCAAACCTTGTCCACAAATTCCAATACGACGGGGTTTTCCCTCGACGACCACAATATTCTGCAATACAGTCCAGTTATTCGACCACCATCGTCTGTCGCTAATGTCTTCATTTAGGACCACAAACTGGACTCACCTTTGATTCCAAAACAAAAGCTCTTTGGCTTAAAAGACGACAGCAAACAGTTCAATCAGCTTTGAAAGCTCCGGCGGTCTCCAAAGTATGAAAATCCTGGCTATATGTGTAACCACAAATCTACCATTATGGTAGATTAAGACTAGCTATACGTTAACCATACTGTATAGCTCCAGATTACATGCTGGCCCCGAGACTTTACTCAAATCTCCATTTATATACTGATTTCACAAACTTCCCAAGTCTAAAAATAGATATTACCACAGTATAATGCATAACATAACCTGCACTAGCTGACCAATTTGAATTCACATAAATTACATAATCTGAATTACTCACATAATAGCTTAATGGGGAATCCCCTGATCATGCACACATGGTTTGATCTAAAGCACAAACATTTGACTCAGTTTCCTAAAGGTTTATCTTGGAAATTCCCATTTCCACTATTGTGGCAATCTCTCTAACAGGTGCACATTACACAAACACACTAGGGAATTCCCCTTTCTCTTTTTTTATAGTAAACAAAGTACTTTTCTGTGAGAAATCTTTTCTCAAATAAAATTGCGAAAATAATACTTTTAATCAAAATTTTGAGGGTAATATAACAATTATGAACAAGTTGGACAGATTCATTTAACCAATGTTTTGTAGTGTTAGATAGTATATTATTTGTTGGAACATAGTTTGTCCATAAAACATTCTGTGTGAAAAACGTTTTTTTAATGTATAGTGAACCATATACTCACAATGCTTGTTCCAATTTCTCACCACTTTTTTTTTTATCTGTACACCAGTTAATCATCTTAATACTTAAAGCCATAACAGCATATTTTTTGTAGAAGCGCCCCCAATTTTCAAGAACGAGAATACTCAAAAATGCGTATTGATCATAAAATAAGCGATTTTGTAATTAGAATTGGGATCCCAGATTGTACTTAACGGCAGAGCTGTAAAATGCAACGTTTTAGGGAGTGTTTTTCATTATTTATCTTTATTGTCAACACCAACTTAGCATTCATATTCACCAGAACAAGGACCATGGTCATGTTTATAGATTGTAGTTGCTCGTAACAGTTCTCCTTTTCTTCATCTGTAGCATCAATGTTGGAGCATATACATGGAAATTGTAAGTTTGAATGTAGAGTAGAACCTTGCAGTAATGATTCTTTCATTCACAGGTTTCCATTCATAAGTGCAGATTCGGCATATTATGACATCATAATGGCAAATCCTTCTCGATGTAGTCCATCTTCTCTGCCAGAATAAATGGCAGTTTCACCCGTGGTATTTTTTTTTTCCAAATCCGGTCCACCTGCATTCACTGATCCCAAGAACATCAATCTTGTAGTCGTTCATTACTGTGCTATTTGTGCAGTCTTACCAATTGATTACATTGTACGTACATTCCAATTTCAATATTTACAATACTTTTTGGGCTTGGTCAGTGTCTCCGTCGCTATGAGTTTCTTTGTAGCTTTGGCCCACCAACTCACCGTGCTCACTGTCGTCACGGAACTGTATTTTATCATCCTCGAAACCTGCATGTCACGCGGGCAAGACCTGGTTTTGAACTTTCGGTTAGAGGGCTTCTAGTTTCCTAAAATATCATGTTTTACAGGAATGGATTTTCAGCCCATACCTAACCCCCAACCCTGAGTACCAGGGGACTATACTTCGTCTGGCTTCTACCTGTTGAGCTTTCGCTTGGGTGAAATACAAATCCGAGAAATTATCATTTAAAATTATAAACTTGTTGTTAAAAATTTACCTACAAATTCAACCTCCTTTCATAGTCTAGCTAGCATCATTTCTCTTTGATAGGCCCCTTTACACCATAACTTCTTTACATTTTTATTTTTATGAGATTCCTCTTATTCAAATTGTGAAAAACAATTTCTACTCGTTTTCATAAAAACATTTCATTTTTTTCATGATGGTCTAACAAAAAATTCGCGCCCCATCCCCATCTCTGTCAAAAATGTTCCCCCCTCCAGGTTTAAAAAAATCGATGGCCCTCCTTCCTCCATTCCCCCTGGCGCAAAGAATGAACACTCCCTTATGTACCATCCATGATGCCACCTATACTTGAATTACATGAACCAATAAACAACTAATAGATGAGCGTAGCTACGTATAGGCGCTTGTTCCTGGCAAGTTCATATTGGAAGGCCGTTTCCAGCAGCCGTTGATATTATGAGATCTCCGATATTATTATTCCTAATTACAAAAAATTCCTTGTTTTGCGACACAGACATTTTCGAGCTTACCATTCACAGTATAGTTTACTATTAGCCAGTTACCAATGCAACCGTGTAAAAATCTAAATTTTTTTGAAAACTTGGGGCGCTCTTTCGCTCTTATAAAAATGTGCATTATGGACTTTACGTGACCAAGGGGGGGGGGGATTCCTATGGACCTCAAAAATTTGTTTTCTCGCTGGCCTCTTTACGCGTGGAGTTTTTGCGAGTACGGACTTTTAATGCGCTTCTTTCTACCAAAAGTTAAAAAGTCGGCCAAGCAGGTACACGGAAGTCATCTGAGGGATATGTTTACAAATCAAGAACCAAGCTATTTTTTGCTGATATATGCTCACAATTACATGTTAAGTAAACAATTTTAGTAAACATTAAAAATATTAACCCTTGATGTGCTGAAAACAAACGATTTAAGCGTGGACGTTGCTAAACCGTTACTGATACAAATTCTATGGGAAAATGACGGGATTGTGCAACACGTAAAAAATGACAGGATTCCCTAAACTGACATTGTTTGGTGTTAAATATATGTAATGTGGTCTTCTAGAGTAGATATCAACATAAAATAACGTATCAAAGGTTTGATGTAAGCGCAAGGATCATTTCAATTTTCCGTCTTTTCCATTATGAAAATGGCGCGCATATTATTTGTGGCTCGTTGCATAAGCTTGTTGCAGCACGTAACAAGGTCGTTGCAAGCACATTGCGAGATTAATTACGATCATGCTTATTATTATCTTCTACCCAGACTATGCTAGGCGAACCTACTTAGATTCGCATGGGGCGTGAAAACGAGCGGCGTGTGTCAATATGTCGAAGACAAAGTTGCTACTTGCACGTCACGGTCGACACTGATCAACCTAGACTCAGTGCACGTTGATCACCATGAGCGCTGGGCAAGATCGATAGGTTATTATTTTCCACTAGCACGTGAAGAGTTGTACTATTGAAGAACTTGTTGAAATTTTGTTCACGCACGGGCACGTGAAATTCCGCCCGACGATCCACGTCCCACGGAGCAGTCCTTTGCACATCGTTTTGCGATTTTGCCGCTTAGCTATGCAGCACATCGAGATCGTGTTGTTGGCAGCTCTCTGCGGGCGCTAGAACACTCAGTTTCAATGGAGTCGCTCTGCTTCACCCCAACGCGAAATACTGTCGGCGCGCTAGCTGGTGATGCGGGAATTATTGAACATCTACATTTTGCTGATTTAGGCTTGTGCGCCTTTGTAAGGCATGTTCTCGAGCAGCCACCTAAATGAAGCGAAATGATTTGGACTTTATTCTGATAGCGGAAACAACGTAATAATAATTGTCAACCGCGCTTCGCTTTGAGCCAGTGTGGGAGTAAGTGCATGTATATAAAACTGGTATTAGTATGATACGACACTTTACCGAGCTGAAAGATCACTTTTGTGTGAGCTAAACACGAGCGCGTATTTGGAACAGAACGGCACTTACGACTCCCAATGTGCCGCATGCACGAGCTTGTGGCAGCTCGCATATAAATGAGCTCGTATGTATGTCTGCGCGAGGCGGGGGATTGCCCGAGAGTTGCTGGCCTCAGTTCCAGCTCGTATTTGTGAACAGACACAGGGGACCAACCCACGAGCTCCAATGTGTGCCCGCGCAAACTGCTGTGCCAGCTCACATATTAAAGAGCTCGTATGTGCTTGCGTGAACTTGGACAGATTCCGCAAAAGCAATAATTGGTTGGTTGGTTAAAAAAAAAAAAAAAAAAAACTAAAAATGGGTATTGAGTTTAAATCTGTAAAATTTTTCCAAAATATATGGTTCTTGGGTGAATCTGATAAATTTTCAGAAGTACATGGGTTTTGGTTAATTGGTAATGATGATGAAAATGGGATTAAACAGCCTATATAACATGTCACCTCAAAATTGTCCACCTATCATGTATGCTATAACAGACAACATGCTTATGTGCCAAAATGAAAATCTTGAGAGAAAGAAATACATGCAATACCGAGGATGTGAAATTAGGTAATGCTCTCTAAAGTTAACTTGCCATTTTTCATCCATTCACAACTAATTATTGGTCAAATTTAATAATCAGGTGGTAATGCCTTTTAAAACCAGATTTCTACAAACTTTATAACGTACACTAAACACTGGGCAGCACATTCGTTATCCACAAAATCTTTTTTGTGGGTCGGTCGATCCCTAAATATACCAGTATATAAAATTTAACAAAAATCGGGTAAATCCCTTTAATGCCAATTTTCTACCATTGATAATTTTCAAACCTTTTGTATCTTGAGTATAATGGCATGTATATTTATGTTGACAATTGTAATGAACTCATATGCTACCAATTCAATTATTGAACAAAATCAGGTAATTCCACTTTAAAATGAAATTGACAGTTCTGCATGCAGTCACAGTTAGCACCTTCAAATGCACATCTTGACTGCAATTAAAAAAACCTAGCTGGCTGCCCATCACAATGCAGAATAAACATTTATTGAGAGACTTAAGCCTACAAAACATGTCTCCCAAATTTTGATCCATAAGTAATTGTTTCAAAAGTATTCCCTGTAAACTGATACCTGAGTGATAATATACTCCCCAAATAAACTTTTAAGGTTCTGCTAATAATCTATTTCATGAACATCTGTCTTATTTCAAGCCATGTGTCCTAGAATATTATATTTTACTAAATTTACCACCATGCAACATACCACTTACATGTTTGTCTTCCCTCCAAGAGATGATGAACTTTGACCTCCCACAATGCATTTCGGCACTTTCTGTCTTGCGCGCATAAGCGAGCAAACCTGCAAGCTAAAATTTGTACTGCTCGCAACTCCGCGAGCTTGAATTCACACTGCTAGTACGTGCTTGCAGCTGCATGCTTGCACGCGCATAAATCTTAAATTGTGATCATATGCTCGTGAAAGCCTTGAAAGCTCGCGAGCTTGTGCATGTGCGCAGAAGTTCATCAATGCCTGCGGTGCGCAAATGCGTGTTCTTTGCGATCTCGTATCAGCTTGCAACGAGCCTGTGCGAGCAGATTTTGGTGATCACATTTTTGTAAGGGTTTGATCAATTTTCGCGTGTTTTGAAAACAATGTTTTGCCCCTAATTTGCAGCCCAAATAACAAATTTATTTTTTTTGCTGATTTGGGGTTGCTTTATGACCCTTCACATGTGGTATAAATTTCGTGCAAAAAATCTCTCGGGAAAATGGTTTCCTTAGGAGGGATCCCATGGGAAAGTGGCGTGGTCTAGCGATTAGCAAGCTTACCTCTCTGGAGCAAAGGTTCTTCTTCGTAATTCTAATCTCAGTGGGACCACTTGCTGGATTTAATTTGGGATTTAATATGTGTAAAAGATAAAAACCTGATTAAAACCTGAATACCTGATTAAAACCTGAATACCACTCTCTCCATGGTTCATTTGAAATGGGCAAAGGAAGGAACCATGAAAGCTTGCACTTCCCATCCGGTGTGTGTTTCGTATGATATAGATAATCAATGAGCTAGATGGCTTTCGTGAAAATAACAAGCTTGGGTGCTTGACTTGGTTATCTTCGGTCGAGCGGCGCGGCCGGCCGCGAGACCGAAGTTAACCAAGTCAAGCGCGAAAGCCTGTTATTTTTACGAACGCCATCATAGCACATTGATTATATAGTATACACTTAGAGTATAATATAAAATAACATTTTAAAACAATATTTTGGTTAAAACCTGCTAAAATTGGATTGATAACGAAATAATTTGTCGCAATTTAAATTTAACATATTTAAAAACACTTTGTCCTTGTCACCGTCTATTGACGAGCGGTACCCAAATTCCAAATGGGTTGTATTGATTGCTCTGGCCATTAACCTTCGAGTGACTAAAGCTATAAAGTGTTAAAGCTATGACTTGCCAATGGGTTAATTGATTAGTACTTTGCTAAATACGAAGCAAATATATCATGTATATGGGGAGTATTTAAGTTTATCCTTCGAGTAATATTTGAATGAAAAATAAATCAACCAGCCTATCGGGAATAGACTATTAACCCTATTCATCCTTGAACATATTGATTATTTCGTGCAGAAATTACAAGGAGTTATCAGTGTTTTACCACTACATTTAGTACATTTAGTACATTTATTTTAGCCATTTGAGTGCAATTGCATAGGGTTGAAGATATGACGAAAACAAAATAAACAAATCTTGATCTGGTGACCGTCACTGTTATAGTATATTTCTAAATTATGTACGTATCTTTATGTGTATTGTGTGATGTCGACATTTGTGGAAGCAGCACTTGATTTCAAATGGAAATGACGGCGTCGGATGGGGAGCTTCTGCAAGCTTGATCTCAAGAGGTTTGAAGCTGACTTAGTACTGTTTTTTTTTGGGGGGGCGAGGTACCCTCTATATTCAATTTTTGGTCAAATCTTAATGTTCATGGAGTAGGTTTTTGTTATTTGTTTTAATTTTTGTCTTTTTGCAATTACCCTAAAGGAATTGCAGTTCTGCATACACATTTTAAAATGACAGTATGAAAATCAAATATCTGAATTATATCATATATTTCCTGTTGTAAAAATAATAAATTGTGTCATGTCTATTTATGAGAAAATGTTTGATGTAAAGAGCAATCAATTTTTAAAGTTTTTTTACAGGTAGCATACCGCTCAATGTTTCTACATACATAGGTTGCATAGTTTGACACCATAGAATTCGTATCTTAAGTTTGCCATCAGTATATATACAGATCGCGCCGCTGTATATAATTGTTAGGACATTGTATTTCTAGAACCATTACCGTGACCCGCGTGTTCAGTTGTGACCCCGACTTCCGAGTGTGCATGTTATCAAAAATAACAAGCTCTAGAGCTGTTATTAAAAATAACACCCCAGTAGCCTTCTCGAACCCGATTCGTAGTAGATAACGCACGGGAAAACAATAGATAACAACAAAAGACGCTAGCACTAGAAGTGTATAGACCAGTTAACAGCAATGTTTGTAAACATGTTAGGGGCCTGGTATCTTGAAATAGGTCGGCCTGACTGCTACACACTGGGCAATTGTATCTGTTAGAGTTTTAATACAATGGGCCATAACGATTCGCAGGAATGGATTCGCAGGCAACAAAAGAAGTGACATAGGATGTTAACTGGCCTATAGTGTGTTTGAATGTTTGAATTAGTGTAGAGGATTAGCAAGAAATCGTGCACTTTGTGATAGAAATATAACACTTGGCACACACTTAAAGGCTGATACTGAGATTTCCCGAGGAGCGCGCCTCAAATTTTTCAAACTGTGTTTTTTTTTTTTGCATATACATAATGCTTGTACATATACTAATCACTGTGTGAAACAGCTAAGCTCAAATCGAAGTCCTTCATATAGAAATATGAAATTTTGTTATACACAGAATCCTATGGCACTGTTTACTACACATAAATGTTTACTACACAAATCCACTATCGATGCAAAAGTTCAACCGCTTCAGATATTCACATCTTTCCTAAAATATGTTTGATCATTTCTCTTACAACTCATCAAGATTAGTTACTTCCAAATTAAGATATATGTTGGAGTGAAAGGAGGATTCTTTCGTCACTTTGGTTGCCGTTTTTTTTTTCCATCATTCATCGGAGATGCCCCAGCCTGTTAAATGAACGGAAAAGGCTTGCGGATTAAAGGCACTTGCGAATTGAACAAATTCAGAAAACTGATCAATTGTAGCAATTGTTTTATGATCGGTTCGGTTAGAATAACCTTTCAACTACTTAAGAAATGTTGTATTGTGGCCAGGAAGTTAAAATTGGTGACTCGGTGCTACTTTAAAATTGTTGTTCGGAAATTTGCATGAAAAAAAATCTTCGTTTTTTTTTTCAAATTATACCTATATTTTCAAATTCTTAAGATGTGTGTTCCTTTAGGATTGCAACGACATCTTAATCGGTTGAGTGGTTCGTCTAAATTTTTAACATTTCACATGGTAAACTGCTATTGGCTGCTGCAACTGTCAGTCATTAATGTGGTGAAGTATTAATTGAAAGTGGCCAAAGATGGCGCTCCGTATTATGACCATCTGTAACACTTGTGTCATGTTTCTCAGGTGAAAAAAAATGGCGAGAAGAAAGGGAGAAATCTTCAAACTGGCATAGCAAGAAAACAATTAGCCTTAAGCATTGCACACAAAAAAACACAAAATTTTTCCATTCCACACTATTATTGGTGAGTTGGATCGATTAGCGTCTGTGCCCTATTTTTGGGGATTGTAAGTTTTACCGAAAATGGTTAATTTTTACGCATCTTACTGTTGTTTGGCCTTTTCTATTCTACAAGTAACCCAATCGTTTCATCATCTGTGAACTGGTACTGCGGTCTGGCAGGTTCCGGTATGGGCCGCCAGAGACTGCTGTGGTAAAAATAGCATTTAGTGTTTGTATAGGAAAATGCTGACCTTTTTGTGAGGACCGGCCGGGCGGCCCAAAAATGCATTTCAAATGTTGACCAGTGAAAATCATATTAATAAATTATGATTTTGGTTTGAACTTAACATTACTTGGCCTTTGAACGAAACCGATCTGAACCAATCTTTGGTCTGGCGATTATTAGTAAGTAACTTTAACTATCATGACTCTTTTGTAGCTCATATGAATGTCCTTCGGTTCATGATTCACTCCTAGTATCATATCTACACAGCAAATTTTGTATTGCCGGATTGGGTTTCTATTACTCGAAGGAGGGTCATGTCATGCTCGTAAAGTTCATTTACCGCCCTTGTCTGTGACAATTTCATTGCAGGCTCTATTTGTACGTTTTGTTTTGTTTTCACGTGTTTGTTTTTGTGCTCTTTACTTCAATGTGCACTTATGTCCGCCCTTGTTCTTGTGCTCTGATGCAATTTCGTTGCAGTGCACTATTGTGGTTTTATTTGTTTGGACTCTTTAATTTCATTAATGTAAGATAATGGGCTCAGCGAGCGTCCCTGAGCACTTCGGTGGATTGTCTCGCTGTGGATTTGTTGCGCGTGTTTAAGAATTAAATATTCTTATTATATTACGTTTTTCATCTTGATTGGATTAACCTTGACCCCCCCCAAAAAACATACACCTGTTAAAGTTTCGTCGCGCGATGTTTCAATTCGTTTTGGTGTGAGAGCTAAAAAAGCGGATTTTGCAAGTGCCCATCAAGCACTGTGTAAATTAATATTGGCGATCAAAATGGGGTGCACACTTTTACCTCATAACACAGAACATCCAAAACAAACATCTTTTTAGCCACTAAAGAATTCACAGTAGCCCCCCCCCCAAAAAAACAGTTTGTCTCAGAAGTAAGGATGTTGAAATGCAAATGCGAAATGCGCCTTTTTTATAAGAAAAATGCTTATGCGAAATACGGTTTTTTTTAACTGTTTTTCTTGCATTTCTTACCCACTTTTCATTTCCCCGAAATTCTAGTTTTTTCTGAAAATTTAAAAACAAAATCGTTTAAAGTGAGCAAAAACCAAAAAAATAATAATGCGATGAAAGACCAATTTTACAAATGCGCGCGTCCCTGAGAAAGAACTTTTTTGGGCGTAAATGAAGAAAATAGCTTTCTTCAGAGCCTTACCGGTAAAAATATCACCGTAAACCTCCAGTAATATCGTGTTCTGGGCGAGGGCATTTCGCGCCATAAATCTAATTGCAGTATTGTTAAAAGTCCATGGCCCGAATCGGCTAATATGCTTCCTCGCCCAAAAGTGTGAGTTTAACCGAAAATTGAAATATTTTGGTGTCTAAGACACAATATTTTCCTCATTAACCCTGTGAAACTGAGCTAAGATATGTAGTTTGAATTTATGAGCAAAAATGTTAATTTTTTTAATTTTTTTATTTTTTTTGAATTTTACACAGTAAAATCAACGTTTTAGGGTCTAGTCAAACGGATATTATAGTCGGGCTAAAAATGAGCTAGTATCACCTGTGAAGGACATTTTATCTCATGTGGTTTTTCTAGATCAGAATTTTATGAGGTAATAAGAATATGTACGGTAAAAAGGCCGAATCCTGAACGCAATCCTCACTATAGGGGTTATTTCCGGGGGGGTAAAAAATTAAAGAAAACTCATATATTTAATGGTATATATGAATACACATAAGATATCCTGACCATAGTAATACGCTAAGATTAAGCTTATGTCAGGTATTTCAATTAAAATGTACTTCATGTAGTAATGATACGAGGGTATATAAGTTGTAGGGTTTCACTAAATTGACCCCCTTATTAAGAAGACAGTGAAAATTTCTTAAAATATACAAAATAGCACAAATCAGAAGTAAGTAATTTGTTAATCCAGACATAGTTTCAGTGATAAGTATGTGTCTGGTGGAGGTCTTGTGAGGTTTAAAATGCACTATTTGTGGGTGGCACATCATTGGGGGGGTGCACGTTCACTAGCGCCTTATATGTGCCTTACCAAGAAGGTACGAATAGCTTTCAGTGTGGAAGAAAGTTTATCTCATGTGGTTTGTTCTAGATCAGAATTTTATGAGGAATAAGAATATGTTAGGCAAAAAGCCCGAATCCTTAACGCATCCCCTATATAGGTTGGTTATGTCTCTTGGGGGGTCAAAGAAAAGGGAAAACAATACTATATTATGGTACATATGGAACAAATAAGAATACTGACCGTGTAGTGGAGCTACGAATTAAGGTTATTCAGGTATTTAAGTAATAATGTTACTGGATGTGTAATGATATGAGGGTAAATCGTTGTATGGGATCACTAATACCCCCTTATTAGAAATACACTGAAAATAGAAGTAATTTGTTCAATTCTAAACGTAGTTTAGAGATAGTAATAGTTCATCTGTGGATATCTGGTGAGGTGTAAATGCAGTATTTGGGTTTGCAACCCATGGGGGGACTTTAATATGGGGACTTATATGGCCTCCCATATGGTACGAGAAGGGGGTCATTGAAGCTTTATGTTGATATTATGAAAAAGGGGGGCGTCATTGTGTAGATGGTAAGTGAATGGGGTCATGGGTGTCAGTTTGATGTCAAACTGGTTTTCAATTACAGCAGTTGATATCCACAAAGAGATGGGATCACCCCGCCCCCCCCCCACCCCACAGCACCACCACCACAAGATAGCAATATACTGCTGGTCCACCTCATTATCATTACAAATTGGTTTACAAATATTTACCATTTAACTAACAATGTGCTATTTATTTTTGTTTTGAACCCTAACTGCTTCATGTGATCACAAAAACTGTTCGTGAGTTAAGAAAAGAATAATACTATATAATACATATGATGACCATAATAAGATCAACCAAACTGTCGTAAACCTACGAATCTATTGATTTATTATTTAAATAGAGAAATTGCATTAAAAAATTGACATAATGAAAGGACCCTACTGAATCATTCCACGAGTTTGAACAAACAATTTGGATGTTTTTTGTTTTTTGATTTTGTAATTTTGTAACAGGTGGGGGGGGCAGTTTGTGGCCATTTCTGGAACAGAAAGCAAGTGTTCATATCCCTGACAGAATTTACAGTGTAATCTTAACCATGTTTTGCGACACAATTCAAAAGCATTCAGACGTGACCGGATTCAGGCATTGTACTTTAGGCTTGTATTAAGATATTAATCTAGCAAGTGAAAGATGGGATTAGCCAGGATTAGCACATATAGCATGGTCTGTGAGCTGATGACAACATGCTTTTCAATTTGATGATAAATGCTTGCAGTATGTCAGCATCCTTATTCCAGAAATTGCCCAAACTGCCATCTCCCCCTGGAACTCTTCCAGTTTTTAACTGTTTTTACAGAAAATATATTTAATTATAATAACATCCAAATTGTTTTCAAACTGTTGGAAGTGATTCATAAGGATCCTTTGCATTATATAATTTTTTTTCATGCCATTATGTCCCTTAAGTATTAAATGGCTTCATGTAGTAATGATATGACAGTGATAAAAGCTGTGTGGGGATAAATGCCACTCCTATTGAAAAATACAATCGGAAAATTACTTAAAAACACAACTAACTACTAACTACTGTTGGTTTTTTATGTAATTTTCTCTGGGTACTAATTTTTTCATCATGGACAAAAGTATATTACATATAGGTGATAATCAAAACTAATTTAATTTACCTTCGGCACGGATATAGGGTCTGGTTCAAGGAGTTAAAGGGGTTTAGTGGTCCCTTGTACAATACAAACATTTGATCAACAGCGGCTTTAATCAATTAAGTTCCAAAGCGCTTTAACATTCAAAAATGCATTTAGAGCGTAAAATATCGAATACCTCTCCTTGAACCACCCCCAGTTTTGATATCAAGTTCACCCAATAAAACCCCCCCTAATCTCTTCAAATATACACCAATGAGACCCTTTTTTCTCTCACAATTAGCAACTAAAAACTTCAATACCACTTTTTATAATATCTATGAAAAATCCCACACCGTCCTGAAAGCTATTTTCGTCCCACCCTGGTAGTTCACATATAAGACCACATTTAGATTCAGTGCCCCCCCCTCCATGGTTGCCACAACACCCCAATATTTATTTTACCCTTTTGCCACCTCACCAGACCTCCACAGATGAACTATACTGTCTCTGAACTACGTTGTCAGGGATTGAAACAAATTACGTACTCTACTTCCTACGGGGTCTTTTAATTTCAGGATTTTCAGAGTATTTCTTAATATGGGGGGGGGGGTGGGGTATTTAGTGGACCCCCTAACAACTTACTTACCCTTGCCCTTGTATATTACTACATCAATTACGTTAAATACCCGAATATGCAAAATTCTTATGGTCACTAGACAGTCAGTATATTTATTTGTCTTCATATGTATCATATAGTATTTTTTGTCCCCCCCCCTAATAACCCCCATTTTGGGGATGCGTTCATGAATCGGGGCTTTTTACCTAACATATTCTTATTCCTACTACTATCCCTACAACTACTGTTCTGGATTGAACAAAATTAAGTACTTCCTAATTGTGGTTTTTTTGTATATTAACGGCAATTTTCACTGTATTCCTTAATAAGGGGGTCCAGTAGCGACCTCACTTATTTACCCTCGTATCTTACTACATGAAGTACATTTTACCTAAATACGCTGAATAGCTTAATTCTTAGGTCATTTCACAGTCAGATATCTTATTTGTCTTCATATGTAACCATAATATATATTTTTCCTTCAATTTTTTTGACCCCCGGAAAGAACCCCCTATATTGAGGATGCGTTCAGGATTCGGCCTTTTTCCCTAACATTTCCTTATTCCCCATAAAATTCTGATCTAGAAAAACCATCATAAGATAAACTTTCCTTCCAGTCATCCTAGCTCATTTTTTATGGCCCGGGCTATTAATATCGGCGCAAAATTTCATAGATGGGGGTTTTGTGGTGAAGGTTATCCAATCAAGGTCAGTGGCAGTTATTAAAACTAATGCAAATGAATTTTTAAAATTTTTGACTTTTGCAATTATGTAATATATTTTTAGTTACGAATAGCGTGACATGAACACATTTGCAGAGATGATAGTCACGTTTGTTTGGAGCCAAGGTAAAAGCACTATCAGTGATTTGCTAAATCCGGAAATCGAAAAAAATCATCAAAATCAGAATTTTTGTCACGACTGTACATGTACAGGTATTTTAACATACCCTTCAACTGATAAGACTTACAGCACCAATAAGACAAATCGGACATTTAGTCATTACTGTCCGTACGGACAGTTACGACTGTACACATAATAATTGAATGGAGTTTTTATCTTTGAACTCTGCCGGTTTCTTCCTTTATATGTCAATGTTCTTCATTTGAAAAAAGTCACTTATGAATTTTACACCTATCCATCACTTTAAAGCAATTCCTGAAATTCAAATATTTTGACTATTTGGGTGAGATCACTGATAGCGTCTTTAAATTTCATGAGCACCGTAGAATCAACTTGCTAGGAAGTACTTCTAAACTTCTTCATATCTTTAAATTGTAGGTAATCAATCATTGAGATGTCTTGGTACTTGCTTCAGAATACAAATATATACATGTACCGCCATGAAGGCTCTGATTAAAATATTGGCCTGAAATTGCATGAAAGTAGGCCTCCTAAAAAATTTTTCATCCTCTGTACCATGTAAAAATTAACCTATGACCTTAACTTCCGAACGGTAGGTCGTATCAAACTTACTGATTGGATCCTTGGGCATAGGCTAATGATGTACATAAGGGCAGTAATTTGTGTTACTTTTTGATGTTGGATCCTTTTGACCCCTTGACCCTATATGGTCATACCAAGAGAAACAGGATGGCACGCCGTCAGATTCGCAATCAGGACATCTCAAGATATGGATACATATAGACAAAACAACAACAACAACACATTATCTCATACCTTTGCGCATATGGTCTCCATAGTCCAACGACAGACTATACGTGGTAATAGCTTATGAGAGTATGCTAAAATGATCACTGTGTTAATGAACATATTACTTTTTTTTAAATTCAAAGCATTCATAAAAATAATTATTTAAAACTGAATATTATGGTTACATGACTTCTTCTGTGCTCGTAAAGAAAGACACTGTTAGTGATTTGATCAGTAAATTCGAAAATAATCATGAAAATCAGATATTTAAGGTATCCCAAATTGAATATTAGTAATTACTCTCTGAGACGGACACTTACAAAAAACTTTAATGAAAACATTTCATACCTTTGAATGCTGCTGTTTTCCTCCTTTCTGCAATTTTCAGTTTAAAAAAAAACTTATGCGCATTTGTACAGACTCATCGTATAACTCTAAAGCCATTTTTGCAAGTTAAAAATTTTTGACTATTTCGGTTTGGATCACTGCTAGTGTCTTTAAATGAACAGTGATATACGATTGTTGTAAGTTTTTAAGACACCCTGAATGGACAATATTATATATGCCGCAAGCATCCTTATTTATCAAGGGAAGATGATTACTGGGGCAATCAATATGTGCAAATGAAGAAAAGTATTATCGATCACCTGTTTGAATCCATTTGTTCACATTGTAAAATTTAAGTTCTCAAACTAAAGACAGATATTGATTTTTTAATTGTTGTTGTTTTTTTAATTTGGCTTTTTTTATTTATTTAAATGGAATCACGGTTGGTTGCACATATACATTGAGTTTGAAGTGCAAACAATTATAATATTTTGTAAAACAGAAGCAATCCTCGTTAACAGATTTTTGAGTCACTACATTAAAAATTGGGTTGATCAAAATGGCATACATTTAAAAAAAGAAAAATTGAAAAAGGAAAAAAATTAAAATTAATAAGAATTTGCAGTACCTTTTCACTTCTGAATTTGAATGCCTTGATCAATTTAGCAAAATGAGGTGTCATTTTAACGCTGGAAAAATGATTTCAAAGCAGAAAAGACTGAAATCAAAATTGACTGCGCCTGCAAAGTCCTCATTTTTTGATGAGGCCTCATCTTCCAAAATAAGCTAACCCGTACCCTCCTACTGAAATCAACCAATTGCGCACATACTGTAATCGCACAGCTTGGCTTTTTACCCCGCTACCACATCCTGCCACCCTTAGCTCTTTACCCCTCTGAACTCGCCCACTTGGCACAGCTACTCGTTAACTCGCCACTTGGTCTTACTGTAACTCGCCACTGGTTCTTACTGTAACTCGCCACTTGGCCTACTGTTACTCGCCACTTGGCCTTACTGTAACTCGCCACTTGGTCTTCCTGTAACTCGCCAAGTGGTTTTACTTTAACCGCCAATTGGTTGTGTTACTGTTACTCGCCATTGGCCTACTGTAACCTGCCACTGTGGTCTTAATGTAGACTCCAAATTATCCTCCGCCTGTTTGGTCTTACTGTAAAACTCGCCGACGTGAATTCTCTCCACCGGCCTTACTCTCTCATACGTTGCCGGTGGTGAAAGTAATATTGTCCGTCAGGTACCATTATCAAGGGGCTCCATAGACTACACGTGATAAAGCGTGCATCTCTCATTGCCAAACTCGGCGGTTCGGGCCGATTATTCAGCGCGATTAATCTGGCAAAAAACATATTTTTCTAAATTGTATTTGTATTAAAATCTGTACGTGTATAGTGTTTGCTTGTATGTGATCTTGGGTCAAAATCCGGTATTTTGTTTGGCGCCACGCCAATAGCTCGTTGCCCACTGGAAGATAATAATGGGGCTTTAGAGGAGTTATAACCAAATGCAGACTGAAAATGAAACAAAAAATATGGAAAAGCCTACGCTATACTATTTAATCAAAATACCTTTTACAAGAGTTACGCGCGCGCCATCCGAAAGGGGCGGGGGCTTTAGCAGTAGAAAACGCACGATCACATTTAACGCGCATGGGCGAATCACGCTTGAAGTACGCTTGTCTTGTAACGGGTACTTTGACACGCGTATAGTGCAAAATAGGACCGACCAATTATGATTTCAATGTTTTTAGTTTAAGAAGATAACATAGGACATTTTATGCTAAAATTATTTTAAAAAAAAAAAAATTTTATTGTTTTAAAAAAATCGATATCGAGCAAATGTTACAATAAGGATCCTTCAATTTAGGACTATTATATGTTTTAAACTGTGTATAAGGGTTTAAATCAGGGCAACAAAAATCATTGTTTCACTCCCCAAAACAATTACTGCACCTTTTACGACCATTCTTGTCCTTTGTCAAAATTAATTTCACCTTTCACTCATTTGAAAATGCTTCATCATTACGTTTCAAATTAATTCATGATCAGTTGAATAAGCAATTGGAAAATTGACAGAAAGGAAGAAAAACAAACACCAGTGTTCAATGATATGAATCGCCATTCAGTACGACGTGGCTGTAATACGTGTCCCTACGACAGTAAATGGCTAAAATAATCCGATTCCTGTCCTTTTTTACGACATACACAATCTGAATTTATATTAATTTAAAAAAATCCTAGTTTGTTTATTTTTTAGATATGCTTTTCTAAACTTTCATCAGCAACAGTCCAATATGACCGACATCTAAAAAATAGAAAAAATGCAAAAGGTCATACAACCAATTAAATTTCATTTGCGCAAGCAACTTAGAAATATTTTTTCCCCTAAATTCAAGGTCATAGATGTTCGCCATTGAGGATAGGGCACAGTTAAGACTGTGAGATACTCTATTAATAATGTGATGTAAATAAAAAAAGCAAACTAAAATTAAGCTAATTTTGTGTTTAAGAAGCGTTGAGCTTACATTGTTTTGCCTCTGTTGAAATCATTACTATGGTAACGATAATAGCACCGAGCTCCCTTATTATATCAAACATGAAACCAGTATTTGTCTTAACTATTACATTACATTTGTTTGTTATCATAGAGGAACTGTTTTAAGCGCGCAAACGATTTTTATTCAACGCTTTTTCTCGCTCCAAAATGGCCAAATTGCCAAATATATAAGATATTCATGAATATATCGACCCGTACTTCCTTTAGATGATTTCCCTTACAAAAGCTGAAATATGAAACCAAACAAAGAATAGCTTTGTAACACTGAGTTAGCTTTGATCATGTCTGTTAGACGACTGGTTCTTACTCCTTCGGTTTTTTTCTGTAGTAAGTGACATATTTTATGAGAGTTTTTGTATTGTGTAAGGGAAGCAAAAAAACCCAATTTAAAATCTAAATGGATAAGGCAAAGTTATAATCTCTCCGAGCAGATTATAGTTGGGTTCATCTGGGGGTAAATTCCGTGACTTGAACGCAGAGTATCATTTTCTCATGGTGTCCCTTCTATGAGTTAATAAACAATTTACGAGGATTGCCACTCATGAAAGTGGGGCGGATCCAGGAGGGGTAAATCCCTAATACAACAGGAGTCCAAAAAAACATGAAAAAAATCTGTAACAAGGTAACCAAGCGATCGTCTTGTTTCCAAGGATTATAAATGTACTGCTAAACCTATTGTTGCGGAGATAATAGCCACAGCAAGTGTCACTGTCAAGGTCATCACCAAAGGTTAGATTTTTAATATTTTCATACTTTGTACTTTCCATAGCAACCATAATCACCTTCATGTGATTTGGCGCAATATGAATTGAAATGTGGAGCCTTTGCCAACATACACACATAACCACATTAGCCAAATTATAGTATGATAAATTACGAAAGAACGTTTTGAGAAATGCCTGTCCGTCCATAAGAAATAGTGACACCTCACGAAAATACCCTCAAACCTCTGACTCGCCTGAACCGACGAAACAGCTAATGGAGACCGTAGACACGGTTGGCGAATTCCCGGCTATTTCATATTGGAACGCAATTCCAGCAGCCGCCGTTGAATTAATTATCGGAGATCTCCGATATTAATATTATTATTCTAATTACAATTTCCTCTTTTGCGGACGCATAGAGATCTTTGAGCTCTACTAGTCGCAGGTATTTATAAAATTGAAAAAAAAAGGCGTAAATTGAAACCAGCGTTTGAAAATTCTCAAGACTGGAATAATACCGAAAGGCATTGTGGGAAAAAGGGATTCGGGCCGTAGCGATTGCGTGTTCACTTTTCCGTGTTTGCGAGCACCGAAGTACCCGACAAAAACGTTCAATTTTCTCGCTAGGTTCTATAGGTTCAGACCCAATTATGATACATATTAAAAACAAAACAGTGTAACGGACCCTCTGATGCAAAAATCTCCATAGAACCTCTTTGTTTTCCGGAGATATTTGAGATATAGTTTCATTTGCATGCATTCGCTATGACGGACTGATAACGTTAATCTCTCGCGCAGTACTAATTTAGATAATATCTTTCGCAGTCTGTGACACAGACTACACACTTTCCGGACCGCCGTATAACTCACTTATACACAGTAGTTCATGGAAAATGGTAACTTTGAGCATGCTTCTTTCACATATAAAACTCTCATAGAAGAAATACAACAATATCACATAAAATTACAAGCTGAATTCACCAAATAACCAAATTTTCTACATATGATGACCAGAAAATGTTTAGTTACGAACACCAAAATCGCAGCACGTCAGACCGCCCAAAACAAGATGTTCTATAATCGCAAAATCTGGTAGTGGGTAAATCGATGTGAAATTGAAGAGCGCGGAGTACATTGCCTCTTACTTACTGTCCAAATGACCCTTAGTTTGAGAAATCATACCAGTCATGTCAATCATCACGAAATCCATCATTTTCTTAAACGATGTGAAAGTGTTGAGCGCGGAGTAAATTGCCTCAAACTAAAAACTGCCCAAATGACACTTAGTCTACCATGTCAATCATGCAATTCCATCACTTTCTTAATACACACACTGGCCAAAAGTATTGCAACATTCAGAAAAGGAGATTCATAATCACCAATTGATTTCAAATTATACCATGGATTCTTGACCACTCAAAACGTATTTAAATTCCAAAGTTGTGTTTTTCATACAGATGTTATTCCCAAAAATCCAAGAGAGTGAAAAAACGTTTGATTTGATTGTCACGTTCCCTAAATATGGCGGATAAAAGGAACAGCAAACGATAACTTGTCGATGGCACTCCAGAAGGAATACAGACACAGACACAAAAGATATGGCTTCAAAACAGCCACTTAATGGATTGTACGGGTTCATTAGGGTTTACTTAAAATTTTTATGGGAGAAAATCATGGTGGTTGTGTGGACCGGAAACGAGATAAAGTCAATGGTAGACAGTGGTCTTCGAAATATTCGAGAAATCCGAGACACCTGAAATGCAATTCTAATGATAACTCACGTGGTTTACGTAAATCATGTGTAAATAACGCGTTCACATTACATGGCAAACAGCACAATGTCAACGGTGCCATTTAAAAGTTGTTTTTAGGTTATCACGTGACCTCTTTCTTGCCATTAAATTTCTCGAGTTCAACGGTGGTGAACGTGCTCCAATCTTTTATTGTCATTATCTCATTTCCGGTCCATACAACCACACCAATTTTCGCCCAAAACATTTAGAGTAGACCCTGACAAACTCGTAAAGTTCATTTAGCGACTATTTGGCAGCCATTTTGTCGTTCCTCTGCCTGTATTCCTTCTGGAGTACAATCGGCAAGTTATCATTAGCCAGCTTCTTTAACCCGCCATATTAAGGGATAATGAAAATCAAATGAAACGTTTGTCGCACGACTTGATTCTGGGAAGAACTCCTGATACAATTTTAAATCAATTTGTGAATATAAATTGCTTTTTCTGCATGTTGCAATCCTTCTGGCCAGTGTGTGTATAACTAGTGCATTTTTAGACATTTTGAAGCGTTTCTTTTTCATATACCTTGCAAGAAAATAGTCAACCCAATATTGTTTATCCTTACGGCAGCGAGGTTAGTGGTGTATTATAGGTTGTACACCAATAAACGGCAACTTTGAGCATGTTTCTTTCACATTTAAAACTCTCGCAGAGGAACTACAACAATATCATACCAAATTAAAAGATAAAATCAACAAATAACCAAAGTTTGAACATATGGTGACCAAATTTTTTAGTTACAAATCACCGAATTCGCAGCATGTCAGACCGCACAGCACAATATTTTATATAGTCGCTACTGCTAGAAGTGGGCAAATCGATGTGAAAATGTTAAGCGCGGAGTAAATACCTCACATTTACTGTCCAAACGCCACATAGTTTGAGAAAAGATACCAGTCTACCATGTCAATCATGTAATTCAGTCACTTTCTTAATATAAATAGTGCACTTTCAGATGTTTTAAGGCATTTTTTTTTAGATTTTCTTGCCATACAAGAAAGTAGTCCACCCAAGATTTTTGATGGTTACGGCAGCCAGGTTAGTTGTGTATAACCTATAACACAAATCTGCACGTATCAGCAATAATGATAATGGAGTGCCTTCTGAAAGATTGAGTAAACAATATAAAAATGGTAAATACTAAGCAGAACATCTGCACCACATGTATGCAGTATGCTCGATCGAGCAATTGTACATGGGGTTCGAGCTGCGCAGTTTGGTGTAAATCGCACACATGCCATCAGCAATGAAGATGGAGAATGTGAGCTCACAGGGAGGGACGAATTTATCGGCATGATCGCAGACACACACTCCAAGTCTGAGTCATTCGCACATGATCTCAGAACTCGTGATCATTAGACTGTTAAAATCGTGAGTTCCCTGGGCAAGATACTTAATCTCAAATGCCTCGTCGACCCAAGCGAAATCTGGGGAGCTGCTATGGGGAATATTACAATCTAAGTGCTGATAGGCTTGTGCGCTTGAAAGGCATGTCTTTGAGCAGCAACTGAAATGATTGTGACGATTCCTTGAAGGCGGTGTAATAATAATTGGTATAGGCGCTTTGAGCCTGTTTACGGGGATTAAGCGCTATATAAAAACTAGTTATTATGTTTTCTGTCACTGATGACTTGTTTGCCTAATCCTCTGAAGTACCCCTTGGGGAATACCTGGTAAAGTCAAGGAAGGAGATCTTCATGTTTTACCAAAATAGCAAAATATCCCATCAACTTTATGTACAAAACATCCGACCTAAATAATCCAAGAAGCCTTTTTAGATCGTTATTAGTAGCTTGAATGATCACAGAATCTCAGTTTAAAAACCCAAGATGGTCACGTGCCAATCCGTAGCTTCAGTTATAAATATTCTAAATTGTACCTGCAATTAAGAAGTATTATGAGGCGATAGAGAGTATAATTTTTCCGTAAGAGTGCAAACAGGATCAAAGTTTGTTTAAATGCTGCCATCTACATTGCCCTGTTAAAACTGGCTTCTTTCCCTATCTCTCACTCAAATTGTGTGCTCTGAATATAGTCGAGCTCTAGTTGGCACATTCTCAGGTGTGTTTCACAAAATTATGCTTTTTGTTGGCAATCGTTATTGTTTGAATGATTAAAACCAATGCTCAAATTGAATCAGTTAATTTAACCCTCGTCCAACCAAGGGGGGGGGGTACCACCCCCCAACGGATGGTCCCCTGTCGCACAAAAACGCAAACGAATACGATCTAAGGCTTTTATGTAATTGTAAGTTCATCCTTTGCGGTCATTTTAGCGAAAAAAATTGAGGTACTACCTTCAGGGAGGTCAGGGCGTCCCGTCAAAGTCCGAAGGTACGGGGGGGGGCAGGGTTGCCACCTTCCTATACTTTACTGTGTAAAATGCCAAAAAAAATTGTACTTTATCTAAGTATGATGCTACTGTAAACAAATACTTGTATTTTTTCTTATTATTTAGAGTAATAACATGTGTATGCTTACTTGGCACCCATCATTGCCAATTAAATTCCAATTTTGCTTGCATGGATGGCAAAAACGGTCGAAAACCCTTGATTTTGGCGATTTGCTTACAAAAAATAAGCTCTCAGTTAAAACGTCACTGTGACGTCATATTGTTAAAACTTGATATGTTTGTACTTGATTTGAAGAAAGGACATATGTAGCTACACTCTGATATCAAACAAGATGATGTTTGTCGCTTAATTACGAAAAAAATCAGGGGGTGGTAACCCCCCCCCCCCCTTGGTCGCGAACGTAGTACAAAAACCCTTGGTTGGACGAGGGTTAAAGAAATAATTGTCTTTAATAGAATGCATGAGAGCTTGATGACGATAGAGTCTGCCATCATTTCCAGCCTACATTTGCTTAGAGCTTTGTAGGATATAACACAAGTGCCAAAGGTCTGGTGCTTACATAGACCAATAGTAGAACGTCACCCGTACTTGCATCACCAAACTGAGAGTGCCAGACGTCGAGCAAACAGGAATTTTATATATACCTGTTAAGACGAATGCGCATGCTCAGGAAAATTAATTGAAAAGGCAATACAAGGATAGGACGTTCCAAAATTACATACTCGATTGGCTTGCTACAAATCGCAAATATATATTACAACATAATCATACATATCTATCGTTTGTACAGCATTTTGTCTAGCTTCAGTGGCTGCACATGTGTGCGTGCTAAGGGAAAGACAAGATCCTTCAAATGGAAAGATTCGATATTCGCTTCCCTCCAAGGAACGTTGCTATTGCCAGAGTGTTCTGCCTCCAACCGAATGGCATACCTACCCATTTAAGTGTCCTGCTGTGGACGTTGTCGCCGAAGGAGGCATATGGTACACTGATTTTCCTGGGCCTCTTACTCAAAGGCGGAATTGGACACCAGAAAAACTGGATGAATTACTCGACAGAAAAACCATGTGTAGTAAGTAAATCAATCTTGTCACATTATCCACATGTACTGCAAAGACTGAATACGTCTTTTGTCGAATGAGAAAACGATTTTTAATATGTAACGTCGCTGGTTTTACATACTTACCCATTTAAGTGTCCTGATGTGGACGTTGTCGCCGAAGGCGGCTTATGGTACACTGATTTTCCTGGGCCCCTTACTCGAAGCTGGAATTTGACACAGAAACAAATGAACGATTTGCTCAACAGAAAATCGTTGTAGTAAGTACAGTTCGAGTCAAAAAAACCTACATTCAGAATAAAAAATAATTAAAATATTTAAGAATTCTTTCTTCTCAAATATTTGATTTGGTTGTAAATAGGGATAACTAGGCTTTCAGAAAACGTTTATTTGGTGTCATTTGGACTTTGGAGGAAGAAGTTATGCCTCTTTTGCTGAGAGACCTAAAATCCTGTTTTGTCATTTTGAGCCGAACAAAGATGCATCGTTTACAGAGAGTAACATGGCAGTGGTTTTAGTAAAAAAATAACAGCAACTCATTGTCTAAGAATAGAAGGTTAGAGGAAAATTGCAGGATTATAAAATTAATATCCCTGAGATTCCAAAAGAAAAAATATTTAATGTTCAATGTTCCAAAAATGTCCAATGTCCCAGTATGAAAGTCAAGATAAAACGTAAAACCAAACCGTAGGTTTCATATTCAGCTTGTTTAAACAAGTTCAATTTGATTTTAAGTTTCAATTCCAATTCTTTTACAGAAACCTTCAGCTTTAGTTCTCATTATGTATTGATGCTGAGTATACTGTGCAATATTATTATCTTAGAAATGTAAAACAAAAATCTCTGAGGAATTTATTATTTTCATGAACTGAAACTTTGAAAGGTCTATGGACTGATTTTCAATGGTAATTTTATTTGTTATTATTTCTTATAATTATGTTACACAATAGACCGTTTTATTCAAACTGATATGTTTTTGTCAAAAAGAAATCAATACCAACTGAAATTGCATGCGTGAATTGTATTTGCTCTTATGAGTTATGCTATACGTCGGTATCAGTCACCCCTGCATTTGGGTCTCTCCGCAAAATTGACATAGTTTCTGAATCTAAAGACCGAAAGACACCAGATAAAATTCTTCTGATAGCCAGTTTATCCCTGTAAACAAACAAAGTAAACATTCAAGCAAAAATAACGTTCAACCTTTCCAGAAAAAAATCTTCAATATAGGGTTTTTTTATTGACTCACACTGTAGATCAATCCTGCCACACGTACTGAAAAGGCTTTTGTCAAATTTGAAATTAATTTATAGCAAGGCGGTCCCTGGGTTTCGCGATCACCCGGCCTTTTTCAAAGCACTACCTCTTTGAAACAGCGATTTTTTTTGCGATTACCCGGTTTGTGGGGCGCGTATCCGCTAGCCAATCGAACTTGATCTGGCCCGGCCCAAGCTATACCCACTCACCAAGTTTGGTGACCGTACGGCCCCGGGCCTCTGAGAAAAAGAGCGGACAGACAGACAGATACGCGTTGCCTATTGTAATATAGATACATGTATACGTGTATAACGCTGGTTTATACGCAGACGTTAGCTTGCCCTCTATCACCCAGGGGAAACATGGGAAAGTAAGCAGAGGGTTAGAAGTAAGGGCGTATTTATTAACTGTTTAAATTTAAGGCTAGAATTATATTGAAATATTGTGTCTACAAGCAGATATCTTAAAACGAACTTCACATACCGAAGGGGGTGCTTCAACTACCAAATACTCGGAGTGCTTATTATGAAGTCAGAGGTGACTGTTGTCAGGTAGTACTGACTGTGTATTCAGTTGAACTATTGTAATTTATAGAGCTCAAGGAACTAGAGGTTCGGGAACCTCCGTTCGCCTTTGTCATAAATCGTACTTATAGCATGTCAATTTTATACTTTGATAAATCTTTAATTTCAACAGAGTCAGAAGAACTCACAATGCATACTACAGTCGATTACTCGTCTGGATATGGTGGCGAACATGTGCAAACAACAGCCACGGAGCAGTGGGTTACTAGTGAAGGTGAGTAAACATGACATCTACTTCTACTTTCATGTTTATACCTGACCGAAGACAGCTAATATGATAACTTTAAGGCTAGAATTATATTTAAATATTTTGTATACAAGCAGATATCTTAAACGAATTTTACATACCGAAGGAGGTGCTTCAACTACCAAATACTCGGAGTGCTTATTCTGAAGTTAGAGGTGACTGTTATCAGGTTGTCCTGAACGTGTATTCAGTTGAACTATTGTAATTTATAGAGAACCAGGAACTAGAGGTTCGGGAACCTCCTTGCGCCTTTGTCATGTTTCTTATGAATCGTACTTATAGCACTTCAACTTTATACTTTGATAAATCTTTAATTTCAACAGAGTCAGTCGAACTCGCAATGCATACTGCAGTCGATTCCTCGTCTGAAGATGGTGGCGAACATGTACAAACAACAGCCATGGAGCAGTGGGCTACTAGTAAAGGTGAGATAATATGACACCTATTTCCACTTTCATGTTATACCAGACCGAAGACAGCTAATATCATAAGGCTAGAATTAGATTGAAATATTGTGCTTCAAAGACCAAATACTCGGAGTGCTTATTCTGAAGTTAGAGGTGACTGTTATCAGTAGTCTGGAACTTGTATTCATTTAAACTGTTGCAGTTTTTATAGAGATAAGTGAACTAGATGTTCGGGAACCGCCTTGTCCCTTTTTTATGCATCTTAACTTTATAGCATTTCGACTTTATACTTTGTTAAGTACTTAAATTCACTAGTCAGAAACTTCACATGCCTACTACTTCGATTCCTCGTCTGAATATGTGGCGAAACATGAACACAAGGTTCGGGAACCTCCTTGCCGCTTTGTCATGTTTGTTTATGAATCCTCGTACTTTGCATTTTCAACTTTATACTTTGATAAATCTTTCATTTCAACAGAGGTCATGAACTCGCAATGGCATACGCAGTCGATTCCTCGTCTGACGATGGTTGGCGAAATTTACAAACAACCCCATGATCAGTGGGTTACTAGTGAAGGTGAGTACATTATACACCCTATTTCACTTTCATGTTTATACCTGACCGAAGCAGCTAATATGATAAGCTATAATTTTATTGAATCTTGGTTATCAGGACTTACTTTACTACGCATAAGTCTTATTACTGGGATTTTTTAAGGTACTAAGTAGATCTTTTAGTTCTAACCTTTGTAGGGATAGTAATACTAATATGGAAAGTACCTGCACATTGTTTTCGAATTCACATCCCATAAATTTGCCATGTAACCAATACAGATCAGGTACTCTTGTTTCTTTTTTCGTTCTGTAACTTCCCTTGGGAAACTCGGCATAATAGACAACTCCACGCGCCAAGCTGGTAATGACCAATTACATTTTTAAGAAACATTTGTGTCCCGGGAAAGTCAATCATCGTTTTGATTTCCGTAGACGGCAGAATTTACCTCTAGTGCCTTTTATTTAAAGTGGAAACAACGTCCGAGCGGGGGTTCGAACTTGCGGTGGTTTGAACTTGTAACCCTGGGATTACAATTCCATTGTACAACAACCCACATTTTGTCAGTATTTTGGAAAATAGTACAATTTTTTCAATCTTGGCAGGCATTACCAGTACCTTTCGTGGCCTAACATCTGAATATTTCCAACATAAATGTTTTTTTTATTTCATTTTAGGTGGCTGTCTTAAGATAAGGTTTTGTGTGTAAGGTGGGTTGTGTAGAATTAACAATTACAACATGCCTACCTTTAGTAATTTTCCCTTTTAAATAGTGGCATAGAGGTTGAGTAGCCAGATATTCAGGTATTACTAAATGTGCATTCCTTCACAGCTTCAATTGATAGGATCAGTGAACTAGAGGCTTGGGAAGCTCCTTGCGGCCTTGTTTAATTAATCTTTACTATCCATTTCAACTTTATACTTTGGATAAATCGTGTTATTTCAACGAGTCCTAAGAACTCACAATGCTACTATATTTTATTCCTCGTCTGCAATGGTGATGAACATGAACAAACAACAGCCACGAACAGTGGGTTACTAATGAGGGTGAGTAACAAATGGCACTTATTTCCTCTTTCATGTACATACCATGACCAGGCAAGGAGGGCTAATATGGATAAGCTAAATGGGCCTAATCGTTTGTTTTACAAAGCAGATATCTTAAAACAAACTTGACATACCGAAGAAGGCCCTGAGTGAGCCTATGCATCATCACTCGAAATACCTGATTGCTCTGTGTTAATTGTTAAGGGAACCGTTTAAATTTATAAACAATCGCTAATACATATTTCCAGGAATTAAAAGGTGTCCTTTCATGTTTTTTCCTTGAGATTTTGTTCATTTTAATTCGTAATTGATTTGAATGCCTTAAAGAAACTATTAGGCCTATATAAAATTATTAAAATGTTTCTCATATATTCACTGTAAGGTAGCGTAGTATCGTGGTAAAGTATTTGGTTCGTAAGCATAAATTCCCATTTAGGTAGGCTATGCATGTATAAAAGTTACTTACATGTTGTACAGGGTTAGTCAAGAAAAAACTTGACCCTGAGTGTGTCGCCATTTTGCATTTTCAAGTAACATATATCTACCATGTCTGGTATCATCCGAAAGCTAAATTCATTATATTTAATTTGCTCCAAATAGCATTCACATCTGTTAGAATATAACCGAAGCTACATTCGTTGGAATCAATAATCGGTTTTGCGCGCTGTCCACGGATTTCATTTATGATGAACGGCGTTCAGCGAAGAAATCGGTGTCCATAAAAATCGGGCTATTTATTGACTGCAGAAAAATGAATGTGATGATATTTAATCCCACAGAATATCAATTCACAATTGAAGAGTGTAGAAAATAAGTATTTTTAAGGTCCCAACTTTATTTCTAAGGAACGCATCCACCTTTTTGCACAAATCCATTTAAGGCAATCCTTCGGTTTTTTTATTTGAAAAGTTGTGAAAATTTATAATTTTGTATTTGTTTTTAATTGATGCCAAAGATGAGTTGGAAACGAATGGTTAATCACTTGTAACAATTTTATAATTGCACTATTTTTTGTCTTAGAACATTTCTTAACCACTTAGGTAACTTCTTATTCCTACACGCTTCATTTCCATCGATGCCCTTTTAGCGCTTCTACGTCCTCATCACTCATCAACATCATTTGAAAATAAAGTAACTTGATACATGTATCAATTTCTGGAGGAGTTGAATGACATACCATATGGGAAGAACAGACATCGGTGGGAAACCTTTTTTAGGTTTAAAGAATTTCTATTTTGTAGACCAAAATAATGCCACAAGCTTGAAAAAAAGTGTTGCCAATAAACCTACAATGATCACTCACATGCTTTTAAACCCCTTAAGAACCACTTTATATACATAGAACCAGACATTACCCCTATCATCATTTTGGGGAGTCATTGCTCAGTTGGTGGCCGTGCTTTAAATGGGAATCCATGGATAGGAGGGAAAACTGACTACTTGATTCAAAAGAACTGTAGCTCGGCCTATATACTTAATTGATTGGAATTATCTTTCCAGCAAATTAAAGATAACGAAATAGGCTTTCCGATGATACCACACATGTTAGATAAATATAATTTAAAAATTCAAAATGGCGGACACAATCTGGGTCAAGTTTTTTTTACTCACCCTGTATAACAGCTGTAAATTAACGGATTATGTCTGTGGGAAAAAAAGTCATCGTCCCTATAGAAAACCATGCACGACAGAAAATACTAAATCATCATCTTATTAACACCACTGGCGAGTGCCAAATTGTGTAAAACGTTTTTCTATGGAGTGTGAACTGCGCACTATGATGGGATTGCGATTTATTCCGTATTGAAATACGTGTTTACACAATTTGGCACTCGACGACCCTCTAAATAGAGACGACGTATTCGGCTTATACACTTCAGGTTACACACCACTAACTCACTTATACACAGTAGTCTATGAGAAAATAGCAACTTTGAGCATGTTCCTTTCACATTTAAAACTCTCACAGAGGAAATACAACTTTTCACTAAAACAAATACTGAGCTTACTAAAATTACCGATTGGTTTCGTGAAAATAAACTCTCTCTCAATATTTCAAAAACTAACTACATGCTATTTTCAACTCACAATACCAATCACAATAATAGTGTTATCATCGACAATCGGTCTATTTCACAAGTTCGTAGCACTGAATTCCTCGGCGTTATTATTGATGATAAACTAACGTGAAACTATCAACAATGTAATCACTAAGGCTTCTCATGCTATTGGCACCATCTACAGAGCTAAGCACTATACCTCCCACCCCGTACTCTTAAGACCCTACACGACACTATTGTGCTTCCTCATTTTACTTATTGCAACATTATTTGGGCATCTAACTATCAGTCCAGACTCAATCAACTTGACACAACCCAAAAATGGGCCATTTGTACCATCACAAATTCACCCTACAGGGCTCACACACTTCCTTTATTCTATTCAGGTAAAACTCTAAAAATAAGGACATTAACAAATTAAAAGCTGCATTGTTTATGCATGACTTTAATCAAAATAATTTACTTACAAATTTCATGACAAATAGACAAATTCATAACTATGATACCAGGGAAGCAGGTCAATATCACCTTCCTCTACCGAAAACTACCACGGAAAAACTCTATATTCAGTACCATGGTGCAAAAACTTGGAATGAACTTCCAAATTCAATCATATCAATTGACAACAAAAAACTTTTCAAATTACGCTTCAAACAACACCTCATTGATCTTTATAAGATATAATTTCCTCCTTCCTGTTCCATATCCTCAAAGTCCACCCTCAACTTCATCCTCCTCTTCACTACTTTACCCTCATCATCCTTTTCTTCTTTTTCCTTTACTCTCTTACCCCAGTGCTGCTCCACTGTTGAGCAAAATTTATTGAGTTTCAGATTCTTTTCCCCTTCTGTTACTTTTGTATTTTATGTTTTGGTTAATCAATACTACTTGTACCTCATATTTTCTTCATTGTACTAGACTTTTATGTGCATCATCTTCAAATGTTCTCAAATTAATCTGTACATTTTCTTGCTCGGGCATGATTGCATTATACCCTTCGCTCCCGCCCCATATCACATGCACTTTTCTATTAAGGGGGGGGGGGGGTATGGGGTCTGAATATGAAATTGTTCTAATCCAGAAAATGAGATAATGCAATGGCTAAATTGTGTAGATTGTAATCTACAAAATGCTTTTTATTCGATCGCAATCGGACATTCGGTTCCCGAGATATTGCTGATCAAAGTGAAGTAGTGTATGCGAAATTTGCCAAAAATGCATCATCTCCTATATTTTATCATGTAAAAAATTTCAAGGGGTTATATTTAAGATATTTTATAAGATATTATTTATGAACTATTAACACATTTATTTTGGCTCAGTTGAAGTAAATAAATACTCATATTATCCTTTCCATAATTTAAAGTAATTAAATGTCATTGGGTAAGCGATTTTTATGTATTTTATTGTTTCCTCACCTTGCGATATTTAAGAAAATTATTTTAAAAATTAATTACAGGACAATGGATGCACCTATTTCGATGATTCTTTCATTAATAATTATGATAATTCAGTATAAAATGAAATTTAAAAAATAATTCCATATTTCACATCAAAAGCGCCCTCAATTTTATCTAAATGTTTCGAGGCCTATAACTCGTTTCGTTAAAATACGCAAACATCCAAAACGAGAACGAACGTAACTAGAGAACGCTACATGCTATGAACATGAAATTTGGCACACATATCAAGCAAATACAGGGCTAGTGAACCATAAGGCCGATTTTAAAAATTGTGTTCCAAATTCAAATTACGCCATGAAATTATGCGATTGGTCGATTGTCGGTTGCCATGGCAACGGTATTAAAAATTCGGCTTCAAGGTTTACTGTGTATTTACCTCCTGCATATGTCACCAAAGTTTCGTCCCAGTAGCATGTTTAGTTATTTAGTTACATTCGTTCTAGTGTTTAGCCAATCAGAGGCCTTACGTGGTTACCATGGCAACCAGAGCAAAATTGTCATGGATTTTAAAAACTTTGTGACATGGGCTACAATATGATATATAACATGTATATACCACTATTTAGGAAAATTAAGAAAAATCATTTCAAAGTTCACTGCTTCAGACCCCATACCCCTCCCTTAATCATAGTACGTGAGCTTACGTGATGCGTAGCGGGTGCGGCGGATGTGAGGCAATTTTGCCCTTGTTCGATGCATATAGTTCATATCGTATTGATCAACAATTATTATAACTTAGGAAACAAGGGCTACCGACACAAATAAGCCATCCGGGGTTGTCTATCGGTAGTCCTAGCAAATGTTATATTTAAAAACTTTTCATTCTGTATTTTTCTTGTTTAATTGCTGAATAAATTAAACTTGAACTTGAACTTGAATATCACACCAAAGTACAAGCTAAAATCACCAAATAACCAAATTTTGAACATATATGATGACCAGAATTTTTTAGTTACGAATCACCAAACTCGCCCGACATCAGACCGGCAACACAAGATTCTCTTTTGATCCTTACGGCAGCCAGGGTGGTGTATAACCTTCAGGTGTGGTCTAATACATTGGTAAGCATTCCAAATATGCAAAAACTAGGGTTCGAAAACAAATGGGGCGCTTTTTCTGGAAATGTCCTCACGTCCCTTTAAGTGTTAAATGCCAACGTTAAACAAGACAGGAACGAGAATGGGACGTTTCTATTTAGGCCTAGGGGCAGCATGTCTGTCTTGATTGTTTGTTTTCCCATCGGTTATTTGCCTTTAAATTTCTTCTTTGTATTTCTTCTTTAAAGGGGTGGGACATGTTTTTGTACAATTTAACGAATTTGGTATCAACATAAGGCTTAATTAATTAAATCATGACAACCAGAAGATTCATCACTTACGTGGAGCAACCGACGTTGCGGGTGATACCACCATCCTTCAGCTGGGTTGTGATGGAGTAGACTTCAATCTTGGATGTTAAGGAGAGATGACGTCACAAGGTGTTGTGAGTGACGTCATCTTGCGTGGAAGAGCTCTTATGGTTCGGTCCCAGGCGTGAGATAAGTTGTTCCGAATGCCTCCACTACGGTTGAGGGATGGTTCTGCCCTCACCCAGATGGCTTCTTTGACTCCTCGCTCAAACCACGGATTTTCTCGATCTAGGATTTTTACCTCCTCAAAGTCAAAGTCGTGTCCGCTGGCCCTCCGGTGGGAGTACACTGCCAATTCGACGGGACCTGAGCTAGAACGAGTATGTTGTTGGAGCCTTTTCTTCAGTGGTTGGGTAGTTTCGCCAATGTAGCAATCAGTACAGTTAAACACATCGGAGCATTGAATGCCATACACGACACCGCTTTGCCGGCCCTTGGGCTGTTTGTCCTTGGGATGTACTAGGGACTGGCGAATGGTGTTGGTAGGTTTGAAGTGAGTTGAGATGTTATACTCTTTGAAAATACGTCTGAGTTTCTCGGATAAATCACCGTGGTACGGTATACTTATACTGGTACCCCTTCCTGAAGATTGTTTAGCATTGGTAGTGGATTTTTCACTTTGACCTGATTTCAGAGCTTTTGTCAATCGCCAAGTTCTTGTAGCCGCATTGACGGAGAGCACGTTTCAGATGCCTATGTTCAGTGTCTCTATCGACTATTTGGTTATAATAGAGTCCGCTCTGTGGAACAATGTTTTCACCACACCATGTTCTGAATGAAGGGGTGGTTGGAATCAAATTGAAGTATGGGTCAGTATGTGTTTGTTTTCGATACACCGATACCGACAATGAACGATCAATCTGCAATGCGAGCGACAATCAAGGAAGGCTAACTCATTATTGGACAAACCATCTTGGGTGAACTTGATATTGGGGTCGATGTTGTTGATGTGGTTGAAGAACTGTAAGTCCATGTGTTTAGTTCTCTAAGTGTCATACATATCGTACCACCTTAGCTGGATATACCAGCGACGGATGACAAAGCTAAGCGTTCAAAACTTTCCATTAAATAGGTTGGAGAGATCGGGGTAAACGGGACCCCCCCCATACTAACATCCACATGGGTTGTTTGTAAAATTGGCCGCCTAGCTGAAATAAGTATTGTCCAAAACAAAGTTCCAAAAGATCACATAAGTTGTCAACCGATAACCCGTCCGCTCGTGCAAGGCTCTTCGAACCACATTTCACCGGTCAGCCGGGGGGATGCTATTATTGATATTTTTTTTTTATTTATGGAAGTCATATTTTACAGGGTAGCCTAATCAGTAAAAAAAAAAAACAACTGCGGATCCATAAGGGCCATGTTTATAACAACAAATACATGCAATTGAAATTATATAAAAAGACAGATCACCTTATATATACAAAATCTTAGAACTAAATCCTATACACACAGAGGCTAAATATTAATTTCAGAATTCCTATAGTAAAAATAAAAAACACACAAAGACTTACACTCAAGATCAAAAAACAAATCAATATAGGACAAAAACCACAGCCACGATCAGACAGCGACTGCAAAAAATAAATCAAAGATAAAAAACAACAACAAACAAACCGACTCATAAAATAAAAAATAACAAAAAAAGGTTAATACTTAAAAAATGCGCGACACAAAATTTAATTAAAAAAACTTTAAAATGCCTTAAGTGACGTTGATTGCCGCTGGTCAGTACTTCCGTTGTTCCAACCCAGGGTCCCAAGATACGAAAGGTACGTTGACTAATGTTGATATTGGGATCGGATGAAACATAGGGCGCTCCATTGTTTTGAACGTGTACCAATAGAAAGTGATGGCACAGTGAAGCGGTCAGAGATACTCAGGAGCCAAGTTGTTACGGCAATTAAAGGACTGCACCATTATATGAAAATGCCACTCGGGGGAGGTTTCTCCACAGAAAGGGCAGTTAACATATCATTAATAGTTGTTCTTGGATGAGCACCCCAGATCATTCTCAAGCCGATATGAAGGTTTATAGTTTATCTGAAGACCACTGGACCAGCTAGACACACAACACACAGTAGTTAGCAAGTCATAACAATGGACTGTCAAACATTTAAAAGGTCCAGCAGGTAAAACTGGCTTAGCTGATCTTCTAAGAAAACCGATTGTTGTGAAACTTTTTAGCAATAAAATCAAAATGTTCATCGAGGAAACCCTCAGGTATTTGAAAGACCTTAAACTTTTGAATTTCATCATTATAAGAAATATAGAACATCAGAAAAGGCTGGCAATCTTGGACGTGTACCAAATAACATAAAATTGGTTTATTAACATTCAAAGTCAAAACTTATTATTTTGCTAGCCAGCTAGAAACTTGATCAAGACCATCTATCATGTCATTATGAAGATCATGAGGAGAGGCCTTACTAAACATTATCCTAGTATCGTCAGCATACTGGTTATTTTATTACCGACTACAGAAACTGCTGAGGAAGGCTATTAATAAAAAATAACAAAAAGAAGAGGTCCCAAAATGGAGCCCTGAGGCACCCTAACGTCAATATTGGCGAATCTGAAATAAATACCAGTGATTTGAATTGCATGTTTGGCGACCGCTCATATATGACTCAAACCACTTCAGTTTTCAACACTCCAGCATTATTCAACCCAGACAGAAGATCTTGTGGTCGACTGTGTCGAAGCCTTCTTAAGATCGATAAAAATGGCGCCCGTAACCTTTCCAGCATTTATTGCCAAGGATATAATCAGACACGTCAAGAACTGCGTCTGAGTCGAATGCATTGGTCGAAAGCCAGATTGCTGAGGTACAAGATAATCTTAATTTCTAAGAAGGCAAAAGTTGTCATGGACAGCCTTTCAAATATTTTAGAAACAAGGGGAGAATCGAAATTGGTCTGTAATTTGTAATTTAATTTGCGATCCCCACCCTTGAAAAGTGGAACGACGTGCCTTTTTCCAAGAGGCTGGTACAACCCCTGTCCTCAGCGATATATTAATAAGGAAGGTAAGCGAAGTGGCTATAACTGAGGGTTAACCCCCCTTCAAAAATCTACAGGAAATGCCATCAATTCCAGTAGCTTTGGGGAAGACAGTTGAATGATGGATTTGGCACAAAAAGAGTAGCAAACAGGCCTTAAATTTGAAACATCAGGCCGTTTCATAGCATTAGGCAAATCGGTGGTGTTTAAGTTCCATTTTCAGGAATAAATTCCGTTCGTGATCATTAAAGTTCATTGATAAGATCAGCGCCAACATTAACAAAAAGCGTATAAACTCAATCCGGCCGAGCTTCTTATCACCAGTCGTTGGCAAGGGATTATTTATGCATTGGAGGGAATCTTAGCTGTTTCCACATCTTGCAGGATTTTTGCGACAATTTGTGATCTACCTTCTTCATAATTCTTCTTCAGATGCTTCGCTAAATTATTGGCCTTGTTACGAATATTTGCTTTAATCCCAGTCATTATCATTGCCAGATTTTTCCGCCTTAGATCTCATTTGATCTCGCATTCTACCAAGCGCAAGCATTTCTTTAGTAACCCAAGGTGCCATATGCTTCCGTCTTTGGCGTATTTCCTGATAAGGGGCGTGATTATCACATACCAAATTGAACATAGACTCCCAAGTGTGACATGCCTCATCGATATCAACACATTCCATAACAAGATCCCACGGCATATCTTCCATATCAGATAAGAATTGATGCTCATCAAAACGCTTAAAATTCCGTATTTTTGAGACCCTGGGAGTGTATAGCTTCACTATCCGATACATTTTAGTGTATAGCCTCGCTATCAATACATTTTAGTGTATAGCCTCATTCAATACATTATAATAGTGTATAGCCTTATTGTCCAATACATTTTAGTGTATAGCCTCACTATAACGATAAGTGGATAAAGCGCACGACTCAAGATCATAAGACCATTGTAAATCGTTCGAGTTCGACCTCGAGCCACGCTGCAGTCAACGTGCTTGTGTCCCTGGGAAAGATACTTAATCTCATTAGCATCGTCGACACAAGCGAAATCTGGGTGGCTGTTATGGAGAATATTGCAATCTAAGTGCTGATAAGGATGTGCGTTTGACAGGCTGCCACCTTCTTCTTCTTATCGTGTCCAAACACTGTGGTTCTCAAATATGATCCAGCCAGAGATGGGTACAACGTCTGGCTGATTCACTGAATTCCGCAAGGTCCTTGTTTGTGCATTGTTGCTCCAGCAGTGGGCAGACCAAGAGGTGTTCCATTGTCTGTGGTGCTGTTCCACAACCACAGGTAGTATCCTGATCTGCTTCCAAATAGCCCCACTAATGCAAGGAAACCTTAGATCGGCCAGTTCTGGTTCTCAATCTGTTGAGGCATCGCCATTCAGCCCATGAGGAGTCAGATCCAGGTGGGAGATGCTCACCAGGTTCAATACCGATAGATGTTACTTGGTTGATGGCAAGTCTTTCTTTCCACAAGGCGACTCTTAGAGACTGTTTCAAGAGGTTGGACTTTGCTTAAGAAACTCTCTCTGGATTTAAGGCGGTATCTGTCCAGACATAGGATGCTTCACATTAGATACTTGGCAGCTACGCTGTTGCATGCTCGCAATGGCGCAATTCCTGCTATAGGATGTACAAGTTTTCCGTTGGTGTTGGACGGAGGCATCCTGTGATAAGCCGGCAGGAGGCATTAAACGCTGAATCAAGCTTCTTTGCATGGGTTGATCTTTCCCATACAGGGCAGGCATACTCTGCACATGAGTAGCACAGGGCAAGTGCCGTCGATCTTAGGGTATGTGGGCGAGCACCCCATCTTGTGCCAGTGAGTTTGTTCAAGATGTTATTGCGTGAACATACTTTACTCTTCGTCTTCTCAATATGGGTCTTATAAGAGAGAATGCGTTCCAAGGTAACTCCTAGGTAGACAGGGTTATCACAGTGCTCCAGGGGGGTTCCAGACCAGGTAACTTTAAGCTGACGTTTGGCTTCACGGTTGCGTAGATGGAAAGCACACACCTGTGTCTTAGATGGATTTGCACGTAGGTGGTTTTCCTCATAATAAGGAGTGAGTTTATCCAAAGCTTTGGAGAGTCTCTCTTCAACAACTGTGAAGTCTGCATCTTGTGCGCTAATTCCAAGATCGTCTGCATAAATAAAACGACAGGTTCCTGCACTCCTAGATTGGTCGTTGGTATAGATGTTGAACAGGAGAGGTGCAAGCACACTCCCTTGTGGTAGACCATTCTTGAGCCTACGCCATACGTCTTGAGCCTACGCCACCTTATTGACACGAAATGATTTTGACGATTCCCTGATGCCAGCATAAACACAACAGCGCTTTGAAACTTTTGTATAAAGCGCTGTTGATCATTATTAATATTACTAGGCGGTCCCCGGGTTTCGCCATCACCTGGGTTTCGCGATCACCTGGCTTGAACGATCTTTGGGTTTCGCGCGGTTTGTTTGACCTTGAATGACCCCTGATGACGTTGTCGTGACTTTTAAAATTTCCGGCATCAACAGTCGACCCCGCCCACCAAGTTTCGTCTGGATACACCAAAGTTTACTTGGCCTTTTTATAATATAGATGAACAACTTAATCAATCCTAATCTCCCTATGTGTGTTTCCATAGACTCAGACCATGCAGGTGCACCAACTATGAAACACTTTCATTCCATGCCAATTCAACAAATCGAGTACACCATCACCTCATGGATATATTTCGTTTTTTGGTGTATTGAAAGATATTCATGAGAAACTAAAATCCTGAAAGTTTGAGCTCTGTAACCCTTTCCGTTTTCCCGCTACAGCAATTTTAAATCTGAGGGGGATCACCTCAAAAACATGTACTGGGGTGAAATTCAATCGTCAGATGGCCATAAGTAAAGAACTGCGCCCCTGCGGAGCCTTCAAACTTGGCATTGCTGATTATCCTTTATTCTGCTGATAATCCAAATATTTTGATCAAAAAAAATGCACCTTGCTCTATATTAATAGGGTTTGAATAGATAATTACCATTTATGCACCCAATCTTGGATTTCTCAAAATGCTCAAGCTGCCCAGTGGCACCCGGCAGATTCTGTTTCTACACACCCTAAGCTATCAATTTCATTCATCAAAAAAATGGGTCCTACTCAACTGTACGTCCCATGAATGTTCTACCTGACTACAGGTGTCAAATGATACAATACAATGCCGAAAAGATGCCAAAACATAAAACAGTCTGTAACACGTTTAGTAAGTGTCGTGTGTAAGGTATTTTTCATCATAAAACAGTCCTGTAACACGTTGTAGTAAGTGTGCCGTGTGTAGGGTATTTTCATATAAAAGGTCTGTAACACAGTTAATAAGTGTGCCGTGTGTAGGGTATTTTCATATAAAAACAGTCTGTAACCCGTTTAGTAAGTGTGTCGTTTTGGGGTATTTTCATATAAAAACAGTCCTGTAACACGTTTAGTAAGTGTGTCGTGTGTAGGGTGTTTTGTATTTTTGCGTGTTTGGTATGTCGGTTATTTGTACAGGCTGTCCCAAAAAATGTTAACACTTCGGGACACTAGTCCTTGTTGTAAAACTTTCAAAGTACTTTTTGTACAAACTTTGTTTGGTATGCTTCTTAAAGCTACTCAAAGAAAGCTTTTATTTGCCGTTTATTTCATTGCAGTGCGATCTGTAGAACAAAAGATATACTTCGTCAAAAAGGGGAGTCAAAAATCGGATTGTCCGATTTGAATAGTTTACATTGTAGATTGTATGAACATGATTTTGTAACATACTCAAAATTGGGTTATTCATTATGTTATTGAATTTGCAATTGAACTTTATTGAAGATAATGGCCAACCCCCTTTTGAACTTCATTATTATCATAAAGGTGTGATCGTTGTCTTTATGATCAGCATACTTGTCTTTTTCAAATATTAATAAGTTAGTTCACTTTCATTAGCTGAGTTAGCCCTATCAATCGCTCAAAATTACACAGAATGTTAAACCAAACCAATTAAACAAACAATCAGACACGTCCTTATTGGATTCCCGGCCCTCCCAGGAAATCGCTGATTTATAGTCAGAATAAACACAAAAACACAAAAGTAAACAAAAAAGAAGAGAGAAACTTCTGAGCCTACAAGGACTAATGAAGCAGAACAGAATTGGCAATAAAGCCAACCCATGGAAGGCCATACAGATCCACGTACCATAATGGCACAGAAACTTAAGCCACACATTTCTCTTGTTAGAAGAGCAGTTGTGGTAGATCCACCGAAGTCTTTCTAAACAGAAAAACCTGCAAAATAATCTATTTGCTTTTCTTTTTAAGATGGAAGAATATGTGCTATGAAGCCAAGTGTATTCATGTTGCATCAGGCAATTCCAGTTTAAGGAGAAATCGAACAAGTTGATTTGCCCACTCATAATTGGCGAAGCATATCTTTTGTTTTACGTATGGATTAGAATGAAATAATGGCAAATTAAAGCTTTGTTTTATTGTCTTAAGTGATACCAAACAAAGACCCATGCGTACCTTTTCTTTTATCAAAATGCTGTCGTTCCGAGTGTTACATTTTTTTTGGACAGCCTGTATGTGTTTTGTTGGTAAAATAATTCTTTAATTTCTGATTCAGTTAAAAAAGTGCAATGGTATTTGTATTGTTTTTCTCTTGCAGAACAGGTCTCGATATTAAGACTGGCACACCAAACCAGGCAACAATCTTGTTTGTATCCAAGATAGTGGACTGTCATAATTGCTGTAACCCTAGCACAGTGGGCCAGAATCACCTCAAAGCTGGCCAAAAATCAAAATTGCCGAATGTGACTTTTTATGTATTTTTATGTAAAGTAAACATCCCAAAGAACACGGTTATGTTAAATATTTATTTTTTTAAAGAGTTGAAAGGTGTTGTATACGCCCGTAAACATGAAAAAAGCGTGGCTGTTGCTCTAAAAATGATAATAACACCAAATATGAAAACTTCCTTGTGACGAGAGGAAGAATAAAGAATCCATTTTTTAATTGCCTCTATCTACCACATGATTATACACAGATTGGAAATATACTAATGAAAAAAATAATGTGTAGAACATTTAAGGGGAAAAATCCCCTTTTTTGACCAAAAAACTGCTAGAAATTAACTTTTTTTGAAAAAAGATGCACAAAAGTTAGGATTCCCGTTGATTCCCGCTATGATTTTTATATCAACAATTTAATCAAAGCCTATGCTTTCAATTAATACTAAATTTTTTTGCCACAATTTGCCACACTGCATATTGGAGGTATTTTAAATGCACCACACCTATGCCAAAAGGCCGTTTTTAATGAACAATTCAACTTGCCGCAGCACCGCGCTGCGATGTATGCACTATTTATAGTCCGTCTAAAAATCAATTTTCGTTAGAACATTCCAGCAATTGAAGAGGATGCAGATTCTGATAATTCTGGAGGTATATGCAGCATATCTGTGGAAAACAATATTCCCATATGACCAGCATTTATAAAAGACGAACACGTGTAACTTTAGCTTAAGAGGAATCATTGAATAAAAGTTATTTGAGGCTTTGCGGAAAATTTTGTAATGCTTGTTCCTAGAGTATTAAAAATAAATGCCAAGGAAAATATCGTGAAACAGAAAGTTCTGCAGCTCTTTCTGCCTTTCAAGTTCTTTAAAATGTAAATGAAAAAAGTAATACTTTCAGCAAGAAAAGCCATCCAAATTCATATTGTAGGATAAGTATTCTGAATACGGGCTAAAATGGTATTAATGAAACGTACGTGAGGGGAGGGGTAAAACTAAGGCGATTTGTGAGAGTGGGAAAATCCAAAATACCGCAATTCTTTAACTCGAGGGGGTCAAAAGGTTACGTACAATTTGTACGTAAGAAAAATGACGAAAATAGCAAACGCCCCCAATCAAATGTGAATCACTTTGTGATGCGAAAACAGTTTCCCAAGTCTCACATAATCAGTGTCTTATGCTTTATATGTTTTACTTTTCTTCAAGAAGCATTAGAAAACGGTATTTAAAAACTTTTCAAAATGCATTTTTGGGGATCATACCACTGTGTTTTTGTTTTAGTAAACATTGCTATGATTTTACAACAATTTTATGCAGATTAGAGTGAGAAAACATTATTTTGATGACGGCATATATCCCTTACATCCCTAAAGGAAAATGACTACCAACCTGACCATCACCGCAAAAAGGAGGTAGCGTTATTTATCTTGTTAGATCTAAGAGCTATTTCCTACTACTAAACACAAGGGAGGGGTCCGCTCCGTGAATTTTGAAAAGTGGCAAAAATGGCATTTAGGGATTTAAGGGGTATATTTCAAAATACTACAGTTTTATGTCCTTAAACTCTTTATCTGTTTCGAGAGTCAATGTTTTATTGACTTTTTAAGTAGGTTACAGGGAATTTGATAATGTCATATTATTTTTAAAGGTTACAGTAAATTTTGAATGTATTTTGTATTTATACTTCTAAATGACGTCACATATACTTCAAACTTCTCATGTCCAAGAACCCCATATATGCTAAAATAGTCATTGTTTTATGGGCCCTTTTATGGATTACAATGTATACTGTGACCAATCAGAAGACAGTTTTTTGATGACGTCATACATATTTCTAAATATTACCATCACATTTTTCTCATGTCCAGGAAGCCTATATGCTAAAATAGTCATTGTTTTATGGGCCATTTTATGGAATGCATGTTATCAATGACCAATCAGAAAACAGTATTTTGATGACGTCATACATATTTCTAGATATTACCATAAAATTTCGCATGTCCAAGAACCCCCTAAATGCTAAAATTGTCATTGTTTTATGGGCTATTTTATGGATTACAATGCATATTATCAATGACCAATCAGAAAACAGTATTTTGATGACGTCATATATATTTCTAAATAGTACCATCAAATTTCGCATGTCCACGAACCCCCTATATGTTTAAATAGTCATTGATTTATGGGTTATTTTATGGATTACAATGCATATTATCGATGACCAATCAGAAAACAGTATTTTGATGACGTCATATATATTTCTAAATATTACCAGCAAATTTCTCATGTCCAAGAACCCCCTATATGCTTAAATAGTCATTGTTTTATGGGTTATTTTATGGATTTCAATGCATATTATCAATGACCAATCAGAAAACAGTATTTTGATGACGTCATATATATTCTAAACATTACCTTCAAATTTATCATGTCCCAGAACCCCATATATGTCAAAATTATAATTGTTTTATGGTCCATTCAATACATTACAGTTAATTTTTCAATTGTCCAATCAGAAAACAGCAAATTAATGACGTCATACAAATTTGAAAATACTTCCATTGAATTCAGCGTGTCAACAAACCCCCTAATATACCTTAAAATTGACCAAATCAACCTTCTAATTTCAACAAATATTTTTGGCCAGCTTTGATTCAATTCTGGCCCACTGTGCGACGGCACAAGTTGTGACATGTCGCCGAGTTGTTGACGCCAAGAAAGGTACAGTCACATAGAAGACAACCAGCGACGCGACCCGACCTCTACCCAACTACACAAGACCACATTTTTTTTTCAAAATCGGCTGCAGTCTTGTTCAAACTTACAAAACTTAAAGGCTCAGTCACACAGCCGATTTTTTGCTAGAAAACTACTTCCAGACTGCTTCTGACTGGTGCCGATTGGCCAATTTTTTTTTTTTTTTTTTTTTTTTAGTATTTTGATGACGTCATATATATTTCTAGATATTACCATCAAATTTCGCATGTCCAAGAACCCCTTAAATGCTAAAATTGTCATTGTTTTATGGGCTATTTTATGGATTACAATGCATATTATCGATGACCAATCAGAAAACAGTATTTTGATGACGTCATATATATTCTAAACATTACCTTCAAATTTATCATGTCCCAGAACCCCATATATGTCAAAATTATAATTGTTTTATGGTCCATTCAATACATTACAATTAATTTTTCAATTGACCAATCAGAAAACAGCAAATTAATGACGTCATACAAATTTGAAAATACTTCCATTGAACTCAGCGTGTCAACAAACCCCCTAATATACCTTAAAATTGACCAAATCAACCTTCTAATTTCATCAAATATTTTTGGCCAGCTTTGATTCAATTCTGGCCCACTGTGCTCCGGTTGAAAATTGGAGATAGAAGCAGCATGATCAACCGATTATCTGCCGCAAATATATCGACGGGGTAGATTTGGTTGGTTGGTTGGTTGGGGGGATTACAACTGATAGCAATGAATTTTCGGCAACTCAAATCGAATTAATTATAATATTATTAAAAAAAGACACAGGGTTTCCTTTTATGCACAATCAATTTCAATACCAAGAAATATTGTGTTATGACGTCTCGTAGACGTCTAAGGTCAGAAATACCTTTCAAACACAAATAAATGAGCCTTGTGCACAAATGATCTAAATTATATATAATAAACAGTTTTAATGATCTTTACTTGATTTGGTTCAAGAATTTGGTATGTCCAAAACAAAATTACATATACACAATTAGTTAAGATTACTTATGGTTTACTAGTGTCCTGTGTTGAAAGCGTTGCAGTTCAACGATGATATGTCCTCACAGCGAAGACTCCAAAATGACAGCGCACAAGCTCATACAAAACTCCTCAGGAGTGATTCCAAGGGAATCTTCTAAGTCCTGGAGGTTAATCTGTCCAGCGTTCAAGACGACGGGGGTCTTCCTCGACGACAAATGTTGCCAACAATAATAAAAAATCCCGGTAAATAACACCATCAGTCTGTGACTAGGTTTCCTCTATAGGACCACAAACTGGAATCCTTTGTTCAAAAATGAGCGCTTTGGCTTAAAAGATGTTGATTATTTTTTTTGTTTTGGGCCCAGCAGTGTCGCCACTACTGTGGGCGTCTCCGCTGGGCTGAGAGGTTTCTCTGTGGGGGACCGCAGGGGAGCCGTCTTCTGGGGAGGGTCGGGCGGTTATTGGTCCCGGGGGCGTTTCGTGGCGGGGGCGTAGACGGTCGGGGGGACTGGGGAGCCGATTGGTGGGGGGGGCCGGCCGCGGCCGGGGCGAAGGGGAGGTGTGGGGATCGGGGAGAAGAGATGCTTCCAGGGGGATAGATTGGCGGGCTATTTAAGATGGTGCTTTGGGGGGGTCTGGGCCGATGCTTGGGTTTTGTCGTTGATTCGATGGCGAGGTGGGTTTTTGGCGGTATTTGTGTTGTTTGTTTCGTTTTATTTTTTTTTGTTTTTCCAAGACTTTTTGTGTTGGATTTATAGGATGTTTATTTTTTTTTTTGACAGCAGACAATTTAGCTATCCAGCTCCGGCGGCATCCAAAATATCAAATCCTGCACTAGATGTAGAACTCCAAATTACCATTATTGTGAGAGAAAAACTATAGCTATAATTATACTATAGCCTAAACGCTCTAGTTCAGCTCTCTGATTAATGACTGAGAGAGTCTTCCAAGTGATAGTATAACTACTCACAGATTAGAATTTCCCTTTTAAACAATAATCATTAAATCTATTCTTATGCATAAAATGACATTGCACCATCAAATCAGATTTTCACAATCTAAATTACATCATTTAACATATATTACCTTTTTTGTGGGGGAATTCCTAGGTTTTCTGCATATTTTGACTCAAAAAGCATAAACAAGTTTCAAGTTTACATATTGGGGAATTCCCCACTTCCCCTCATTTGTGCCAAATCTAAACAGGTGAAGTTAGCAAAACCAAAATAGGGGTAATTCCCCTTTCTGCTCGTTATAGTAAAAACAAAACTTTCCGTGAGAAATCTCTTCTCAAATAACTTGAAGGAAAATTTAAATTTTAATTTTTAATCAAAATTTGATGGTATAATTCTAAATTTCCCCCTTAAAAAGGAAAATTTGAATGAAATGAAAATTTCCAAAATATGGCTTTATACCTTTAAACCATTTGTGGTTTAATTTTACATACAGTTTCACAGTGCAATTTACACTTTTAATGTTCTTGCATTGCTCTCTGCTTCAGTCTATATTACATTAAAGTTGTAATATCAAATTTCTGAACAAAATTTAGGGCAGCTCTGGACAAGGCATCTGCAAGACATTTTCTTTTCCTTTGATATGCTTATGTCCAAGATTGTTATTCTTGCTAGAGGTTCAATACAACAGGTTAAATTCTAGTCAGGTGGAAGCTTCTAATTTATCATCCACAAAAAATTCCATCAAATACAATCATAAATAGTATTGGGTACATGTTCCCCATATGCATCAAAGGGACTTCTGAACTGGACCTGAATTTCCAACTCACTTCTACTTGTCTCACTGAGATGCTGACATTTGGTTGGCTCTGAAATGCAAAAATTCATGTCCATGGGTTTATGACATGGTCTCATGGGGGTACATCAGGAAATATGCTTCTCCCATCCATGAATAACTCTTTACAATTAACATTGTTGACTTCTTTGTGGAGGATGGTGAACCTTTTGTTGTTATAAAATTGGCAAGTATGTCAGAATTTGCAATTTGACACCAAATCATTTTTCTGTGTTTACAGTGCTGTCTTGTTTCAAGGTTGACTCTGTGAGTTCATCATTGTACACTCATCCACTAACTTCTGATGAAACCACAGCAGGTTAACATTATTCATCTCTCTCCTTATACTCTTTGAGCATATTTATGTGAGATAATTGTCGACTTTTACGTCTACCTGGTGTTTTGAATCACATAGTCAACGGTCTCCCAAACTTTGTTCTCAATCTCATCTGGTCCAGAATCCTTGGCTTGCAAAGGATTGCCTTGTATTGGAAAAAAGTGCCAACAAAACTCTATCACCTGCTGAATTTACTCTGTTCCTCGCATCTTTGTCATACCAGTTTCATTGTTGCTGACTCGTTTGAGATTTTGTTCTGGCATTTCAGTGGCTCTTTGAGCCTGTGTCTGAATTGAGACACATAGTCTAAAAAATTCACATCAGGATTTCACACAACAACTTTTCTTTCAGTAGTTAATATGGTCCCATAACGTTGTGACCAAACACAAACTCAAATGGACGAATCCTAATGGACTCTTGTACAGCCTCATGGTGCAAATAACAGGAGATGAACTCCCTCATTCCAATCCCTCTCAATTTCAAAAACAATAGGTTTTGATCCTTGTTTTCAAAGGTTTGGTGTTACCTTTCTAGGGCCCCCTGGGATCTGGGTGGTAGGCTGACGAACTGTACTGGGAAATTACAAACGGTCCATGACTGTTGGAACAAACCTGACATGAAAATTGATCCTTGATCAGACTTAATTGATTGAAGGGCCTACGAAGGTGAAAAACTTTGTTAGAGCTTCACTATTACTCTGTGCCCTAATATTTCTCAAGGGTATAGCTCAGGGAATCTTGTGGAAGCACACATGATGGTCAGTAAATAATGATTTCCTGACTTGGTCTGTGGAAGTGTCCTACGCGTCTATTAACACCCTACTAAATGGCTATGCATCAAATGCTGGTATTGGTTCCAAGGGAGCAGTAGGAATTTTCTGATTAGGCTTGCCACATTTGACATGGTGACAAGTTTACAATACTCCAGGAACATTCTTTTAGAGCTGTAGGCCACCAAAAATGACTCCTAATTTGGTCATTGTGTTTTTCTCAAACCTAAGTGTCTGCCATGGGACTATCATGGGCTATGCCTATCACTTCCATATGGTATACCTTTGGACTACATTTTGATGCACGACCTCCATTCCTCATTACAAGTGCAACGGGGTGGCGCATTTTCTCATGCGGACACCATTGTTTGTAGGAAACATACAGGAATTTGCTCGGCTTCTGTTGCGACCAATTGCCCTCCACTAATTGTCCTAAGTGCTGGGTCGTTGTGCCGCTACATTTACCAGCTTGTCATGGCTAAAGGGTATTCTCCTTACAGTCCCTAACTCTATCATGCTAAGCGGTGGTTTCATTGTTTACAGCTTTCACTTTGTTTGTGTCAGGGGCTGGATTTTCACTACAGTGGAAATTATAGTCCCTGAAGAAGGAACGATGACCGCCAAATTACTCTAATTTGAGAGAATTGCGAGAAAAGTATCCTCTAAATTGGGACCAAGTCATCCTCAGCACTCTTCCATGTGAATGAGTATTTTGACTCCACCTGCTCACTGTTTTTCCGTGAGGCTTTTGGTACATTGACCTAGTTTACTGCACATGCTGGGAAAATGTCTAGTGCCCATAAAATTTATCCCACTGTACAGGGCACCTGGGAAAAAACTATGGGATCGGGAGTACTTTCCCCCCTGCCAAATATCCCTAAAACAACATGGATACCCCTTTACTGGAGTTTGTCTAACACCAATTGTGACAATTCCAGAAACCAAGTCTGATTTTCAAATGGCAGTTTGTGTAGAGGGACACTAATACAATCCACCTATCCCGAATCATGCATAGTCTGTGCGCACTCTCCATATCCAATGGAAGCAAGTGCCTCTTCCAATATCAATGGACTGCGCGCAGCACGTGTCCCCATGATTCTAATGGTTTTGGATCAAAATATCACCTGCTGAAAGTTGACACCCAAATCCCTCCAAACAAAAGGCCTTAAGTCATCCTCTTTTCTGTGTCCAATTCCCTGTTTGGGATTTCTGTTTCGGAAACGAAGAAGGAACTTTGACCTCAAAGTAACTGCACAAAAATTGGTTTTGACTCACTTGGCTTTCTCCATTTTGGTGGATAGCCATGTATCTCCCAACACTTGGACTTTGTATGTCCTGGATTTTTACAGTGATGGCATGTGAACTGTGATTTGGGTCCCATCCCATGCTTTCTGAATAGCACCATTACTGTCTTTACTCCCTTTTCATGGGAACCTGACTGGGATTTCCCATCCTGAGTGCTACCATGAGACGCTTTGGAGAACCCGACTTATTGTTGTATTTCTGTTACTGTTAAATTCTGGCTAGGCCACTAGTATGACTAATTTGTGAGTAAAGAATTAGTCGTCGATTTACGGCTGTTCACGCAAAGTCAATTTTGTTTTCATCCAGATGTGCTTTGATATCTGGATGTAGGACCCTGTTGAATCTCAACTAACATCAACCCTAAGTTGACCAAATTTTGCCCGACTTCTTGTGAGAGAAAGCCAGCGATCAAACATTTGTTCCTTACACGGGGCAAATTCAACATGGGGTCTGGTCATCCTTTTTCTGACAAGACCTAAATTTTTGTGTTATATGCCTCTGGTACCCATTCATATGCTTTGAGCACTGCCTGCGACATCCTAATAATCACTAATCTGTCTAATGACATGGGCCGAATATATTATCGGGACTTACCAATGAAAACTGACTGTAGCAACAAGGTCCAAGATTCATTGGGCTATTTCAAGCTAGCTATTGGCCAATTTTCTTTCAGTGTGTAGAAGTATTTGTATACATCCTGCCTCCCGCCCCCACCAATTTTGGAAACAGCAGGCGAAGATTTTTCGCCGCATCAAAACCAGGGGATTGGAAAGTCTGACGAGCTAGCCTGTTGTTCAATTTTTCTAACTCTAACTGACTTCAAGTCTTTTTGTTCTATCATTTTGCAATTCCATTTAATTTATGTTTGCATTTTAATGTTGCAACTTTTCCTTTTCTAATTCTTTGTATTTTTCAATTTGCAATTCCCATCTCTTTTGTGGATCTCGTTTGACATGTGCATCTGCCAATTTTTCTTTTTCTGACATTCAATTTCCTTCTCTTTTGTTTGTTATATTTCCATTTTTCTTCAATTCTATTTTAATTCCTTCGGGAATTTCGGTTCTTTCAACTTGAATTATCCACTTTCGCCCTGTTCCGAATCTATTCTATCTTTTCCAAATACGAACTATCCCAAACATCTCCTGCTGGACAAAGTTTTCAATCAAAAACTATTTTTGATGAACTGCGTTCGCATAGCATGTTTTGCCTCAAGTCCTAAATGCTTGGCTAGTTTCATTAACTCAGGCTTTTCTCAGCTCATCAAAACTTCTCCCAAGTTATTTGCCCTATAAAACACTTCTGGATCAAACCTCCATTGCTGGATGTTACTCTACGAACACAATATTAACTAACTTGAACCAAACTACAAAGGAGTACATGTAACACACACCAACTTTGTATGCCGAAAACGTGCACAAATGAGTTTACAATGTAATATCCACTTTTTGGTGGTAAATTTTGAACAAAAAGGCTCAAAATTATCTCAATTTCAAATCCCGGACGGCCCCCAATTCTGTTTGACGGTTCGTAGAACGGTAAGGGTCAGGAAATACCTTTCAACAAAAATAAATGAGGCCTTGTGCCACAAATGGATTAAATTATAATAAAAAACAGTTTTAATGATCTTTACGTGATTTGGTTCAAGAAAATTTGGTATGTCCAAAAAAAATTACATATACACAATAGTTTAAGATTACTTATGGTTTACTAGTGTTCTGTGTTGAAAGCGTTGCAGTTTCACCGATGATATGTCCTCACAGCGAAGACTCCAACATGACAGCGCACAAGCTCATACAAAACTCCTCAGGAGTAGATTCCAAGGGAATTTCTCAGTCCTGAAGGTAATCTTGTCCAGCGGTTCAAGAAGACGGGGCGTTCCCTCGGACGGACAAATGTTCCAACAATAATAAAATCAGTGGGGGTAATTACACCCATCAGTCTGTCGCTCATGTCTTCATATAGGACCAAAACTGGAATCCCTTTTGATTCCAAAAACTGAATTGAGCTCTTTGGCTTAAAAGACGACAGCAGACATTTAGCTATCAAGCTCCGGCGGGCATCCAAAATATCAAATCCTGGCACTATAGAGTAGAACTCAATCTACCATTATTGTAGAGAAAACTATAGCTATAATTATACTGTATAAGCTCCAGAGCTTAGTTAGCTCCTCCTGATTATAGCTGCTGGCAGAGAGTCCTTCCAGTGATAGATTTAACTACTCACAGATAGATTTCCCTTTCTAACAATAATCCTACATCATTCTTATGCATAAACATGACATTGAACCACTCAAATTAGATTTCACAAAATAAATTACATCATGGTCATAATATAACTTTGTGGGGTAATTCCCTAGGTTCTGCAAGATTTTGATCTCAAAAGCATAAAAAGTTTCTAAGTTTACATCTGAAGTGGGGAATTCCCCACTTCCCTTATGTGCAATCTAAACAGGTGCAGTTAGCAAAAACAACTAGGCTATTCCCCTTTCTCTCTTTTATAGTAAACAAAATACTTTTCCCGGTGAGAAATCTCTTCTCAAATAAAATTGGAGGAAAATAATATTTTATTCAAAATTTGAGGGTAATATAACCCAAATTGCAACACTTTTGTTATAAAATACTTGTAAACCTACTTACAAAACGCACAGAGTCAGCAAGTCTGTTCATTGGGGAGTTCGTTTGAAACAAGTTGGACGATAATGTTAAACATGGGTTTGGTAGCTTAGATATAATCAATTATGTGTTTGAACAAGTTATCAATAAAAACTTCTATGTGAAAAAGTGTTTTTTAATGTCTATCGAACCATTACTTCACACATGTGTTCAAAAATTTCTCACCACTATCTATACACCAGTACTCTTCTTACGACACTATAAGGGTGAAAATAATTGAAAATTGCGCGGATAGCTTAATAGTGAAGGCTAAGTCCGTTAGAATGCTCATAAGTTACCTTTTTCCGCTGTGACAGAAAAGGGAAGAAAGCGGCAGTGTTCCAAGATTACGATTCTCCATTAATACGTGTTCTGAGAAAGTGTCGTAAGGACAGTGTTGACGAAAATTTCAGATTTTGTCCATATTAGGTGGCTTTTGGACTATCATTCCAGGGTAGGTTAGGATACTCGTACTGTTAATATATGCAAAATATGTTTTTTATGAAGTTTTTTTTTCGATTTTCTGCTTAAATATCACGGTAGTGACTTTAAGATCATCTACAAAACTTACATAAAGTTTTGATTGGGCTGATCCGACTTGAAATTAGAATGCGACTGTAGGCTTAATCATTGCGTGTTTTAATGTTTCCTAATACTGTAATGTCTGGTGAATGTTTCCCTAGAGTGTAACAAATACCCTTAATTTAGAATATAAAAACGCTGGATGAAAGTGTCTCGGTGCTAAGTTGTTACAAGAAGGACGACCTATAGCATATGGTTCAAAAGAACTTGGAGTTGAGTATAACTTGGACCGGATAAAGAAGAAAGAAGAAATATTTGCTATTGCTGGGGATGTATTATAGAAATATTCATAATTCAGGCTTAGAAATACTAAATGCTTGATACACACTGCAGGTTTAGTCTGTGTCACAAGCTGGGAACAACTGATTTATACTACACCCGTAACATGTGCGGGGCGTATATCAATGGTTTGATTTATTTTTTACTTTCTCTGATGAATTATTCAAAAAACCTATCCATGCTGTGGAACTTTTCTTTTATCAAAATGCTGTCGTTCCGAGTGTTAACATTTTTTGGGACAGCCTGTATGTGTTTGTGGGTAAAATAAATTCTTTAATTTCTGCTCTCAAGTTAAAAAGTGCAATGGTATTTGTATTGTTTTCTTTCAGAACAGGTGCTCGATATTAAGACTGGCTACACCAAACCAGGCAACATCTTGTTTGATCAAATAGTGGACTGTCATAATTGCTGTAACCTCCGTTTGAAAATTGGAGATAGAAGCAGCATGATCAACCGATTATCTGCCGCAAATATATCGACGGGGTAGATTTGGTTGGTTGGTTGGTTGGGGGGATTACAACTGATAGCAATGAATTTTCGGCAACTCAAATCGAATTAATTATAATATTATTAAAAAAGACACAGGGTTTCCTTTTATGCACAATCAATTTCAATACCAAGAAATATTGCAACATTTTTTGTATAAATACTTGTAAACCTACTTTACAACGCACAGCTGTGCGCAAGTTCTGTTCATTGGGAGTTCGTTATGAACAAGTTGGACAGATTAATGTTAAACAATGAGTTTGTAGCGTTAGATATTAATCAGTTATGTGTTGAACTAGTTTATCCATAAAACATTCTATGTGAAAAAGTGTTTTATTAATGTATATCGAACCATTACTTCACACCTGTTTGTTCAAATTTCTCACCACTTATCTATACACCAGTTAATCTTCTTAAAGACACTATAAGGGTCAAAATAATTGAAATTTGCAGGAATAGCTTAAATAGTGAAGGCTAAGTCCGTAGAATGCTCATAAGTTACCTTTTTCCAGCTGTTGACAGAAAAGGAAGAAAGCGGCAGTGTTCCAAGATACGATTCTCCATTCAATTACGTGTTCTAGTAAGTGTCCGTACGGACAGTGTTGACGAAAATTTCAGATTTTGTCCATATTAGGTTGCCTCTGGACTTATCATTTGCAGGGTATGTTAGGATACTCGTACTTGTTACATATATGCAAAAATATGATTTTTTATGATTTTTTTCGATTTTCTGATTTAGCAATCACTGTTAGTGACTTTAAGATCATCTACAAACTATACATAAAGTTTTGATTTGTGCTGATCAGACTTGAAATTAGAATGCGACTGTAGGCTTAATCATTGCGTGTTTATTGTTTCCAATACCTGTAATGTATGGTGAATGTTTCCCTAGAGTGTAACAAATACCCTTAATTTAGAATATAAAAACGCTTGGATGTAAAGTGTCTCGGTGCTAAGTTGTTACAAGAAGGACGACCTATAGCATATGGTTCAAAAGAACTTTGGGAGTCTGAGTATAACTATTGACGGATAAAGAAGAAATTATTTGCTATTGCGTGGGGATGTATTATAGAATATTTCACTGATTCAGGCTTAGAAAAAATACATGCTCTAGAAACACTGCAGGTTAGTCTGTGTCACAGCCTGGGAAACTGATTTACTACTACACCTTAACATGCTGCGTGGGAGTATATCAATGGTCTGATTTATTTTTTACTTTCTCTGATGAATTATTCAAAAAACCTATCCATGCTGTGAAATTTGGTTGAAATCTGTTTTTAGGATAGGACTCTACATTTGCTACTTGTTTGATGAGATCTGCTTTTATATTATCATAAGCTGAGATTTTCTTGCTATCAAGTATGCAAATTATCGTAATAATTTCATTTTCGTCTGAGGGTTGCAAATAACACGTTGAACTAAGAGAGAATAATTTATACAGAGTGTCCCAAAATAAATGCAATCCTCGCATTTGGTGCTATAATTTCAAAATTACTGAGAATTATTCAAATTTATAACGTATTCTGAATGATGAACTTGTTTCGTACATCCTGTCCAATTTTTGTCTGATACGGTTCACTAGTTTTGAAAACAAAGACTATTATGTACCCGCTGTCAAATTACCCCATTCCAAGTTTGCGTTAGATCGTTGAAGTAGGTTCACCTTGAAAGTGGAATAAATGTTTACAATTACAAAAAACAAAAATCTCCTGGTACTAATCCTGTCTTTTGTTTAAAAAAATAAAATATACTGTCTTTGCTTTGAACATGATTGCAGTGTCATCTGCATACAGAACAGTCTTCGCTTTTGAAACAACATTGGGAAGGTCATTAATAAATGATATAAATAGAAGGGGACCAAGGATTGATCCCTGGGGAACACCAACGGTTACTTTTTTGAAGTCGGAGTGAAGTGCTTTGTTGCCTATTATTGTCTAAGGAATTTGAAAACCAATCCAGCTCTCTACCCTGAATACCCAGATGCTCTAGCTTGGACATGAGAACATTGTATTAACGGTGTCGAACTCCTTTTCAATTAAAAACTAGGGCACCGGTAGCTCAACCGATGGTCCTATTGTCAAAATGTAGTCAGTAACATCTAGACCAGCTGTGAGGGTAGAGTGCGGGCCGAGCCAATTGAGTTGTGTGAGGAGATTATTTGGCAAGTAATGATTGTACACCTGCTGATGTATGGCTCTTTCAAGGATTTTGGACAGCAACTGGCAAAACTGATATGGGTCTATACACGGCCAATTTCTCATGGTAGTTACCACATAGCTACCAACGAGTAGACATGGATTACCTTACCCACTAGACGTACACTCGCCCGGCCGGATTCCGTGTATTTTGGGCCGCATAGCGGATAGTGTACACACAGCGGCTGTCTGCAACCCACCGTCGTGGAGTAGCTACGTGGTTACACGGCTCTCACTCAGCGCGCGCGGTATTATTTCTCATGGCCAATTTTGTTTTTTTTGATATTTTTTGGCATATATTTGCATTTTTTATTACATGCGCGGGAATATGGGGGTTTTTGATGATGCCCCGATTTGAATTTCGTAAATGATTTTCCTCAAAAAACGTTCAAAAATGCAAACGGAGCCCAAGTATAGCGCCCTCATTTCGGAATTTTCATCCATCTCAAAATGGCGTCGTGGTAACCGCGTAGTAGCTATGTGGTAACTGCGTGTCTACTCCGGTATGTCTACTTACTCAACATCCACCTTCTCCCCGCCTAGTGGGCAACTACAGGCTAGCCATTGGGTAGGTACAGCAAGTAGCCACCTTACTGTAAATACTATAACTTTGTCCTTTGCAAGCCCTTTCTTGCAGCTACCGCCTCGCAATTAGCACCAGTGTGTACTGTGCAGTAGCTGCCTTGGTAGACATGATGTAGCTGGCCGTATAGGCTACCACGTGAGTAAAATCCGGCCGTGTAGTTACCACACTCTGTACGAGGGCCTCTTTGTATATAGGTGTAACAATAGCCGTTTTCCATTCTACTGGTATTATGGCTGAGGAAATGGTAAAATTCATGATGTGGGTCAAGGGCTTGGTTATGTGAGCAGCCCCCACTCTCAACAGCCTGGACTTAAACAAAACGCCATCAATACCTGTAGCTTTTCCATACCAAGGGTTATATATAGTTGGAAAAAAACAAACTCATTCATCGATTATTAGCAAATTGTAAGTGGTACACCTGAAACTCCTCACAGAATCATTGCCTGGGTTTTAGCTTTGATTGAAACATTGAGCTAATTTTTTGGCCAATTCCAACAAAAATTGTTGAACTCATTAGCCAACCCCTCTTTAGGGTCTGAAATCAGCTTACCATCTACAATAACCTCTTTAGTACTGTGATGAGGCTTTTGATGCAATAAGGGTTTTTGATGGTTTTCCATAGAGCTCTGCTTACCATCATGCTTAGTTTCCCATAAGAGTACTCGTATAGTAACACTTCTTTGCCTTTTTACCTATTATTAGTTTGTTTTTTACATGCCGATATGTCTCCCAAGCCTTGGCACTCCCAGTTTGTTTTTTTTTTTGTGTCCTTGCACCTGAAAGTAGTCCACGATCTTTACACAGGGACAGTATCTCCTCAGTAAACCAAGGAGGCTGGTTACCTTTAACACGGACTTGAAGCAAAGGTGCATGCTTGTCAAGAAGCAAAAATTTGTCTTTGAAATAGTCCCGGGCTTTCAGGGTTCTCTGTTTGGAAAATAACAAACCCATTCAATATTTTAGATCCATTTTGAAATGCATCATCAGAAAATTTACGGTACGTTCGAGTTTTTTATTTTACTATCACTAGGTTTCACTTTTACCAGGACATGTTTTATATGCCCTTACACTAAGTTTGGTGATCGCTAAATCCAACTGGTACGTTGCCAGTTGCATACACTTTCTTGGCATTTGAAACCAAGAAAAGGTCAATGCAAGTTGAACCTTTTTTCATTATTCTTGTAGGAGTTCAATAATATTCTTAATTGGAATTTTCTACAATATGATTTATTGCTTAGCAGTTTTTGGTTAAAGCATGTCACAGTTAAAGTCACCAGTGATCACGAGATCACTTTCCAATTGAGTCATTAACATGGATAAGGTGATCATGGAGAACACTAGAAATGCCACTTTTTCATTCATCGGGCGGTCTGGAAATGGTGCCAATACCAAAGATCTGCTATTTTTTAACATGATTCACCCGCAGATGGATTCCACAGAGTCTGTAGTAAGATCTTGTCTGCAGCTTATATCTGTAATGTAGATGGCAACGCCTCCACCTCGACGATTTCGATCATGGCGAATTACGAGTACCACTTTATTGTTACCTCTTCATTTGCATATTGTCTGATAGTCTGTTTCATTGGACATATATATCAATTGATTGTTTTTGAAGAAAGATCTTTAAGTGTCTAATTTTGTATTGCCATCCCCTAAGAGGTCACTATAATGAAGGTGATCAATTGTAAATTCTTTGACAGAGGATAGATCCACTACCGGGTTGCGTTGGCAAGTCTGATGATTACAGCAATCGCGGGCCGGGGTTGGATTCGATATCATTTGATAACTTAATTCGAATGACCATGAAAGATACTGGTGGTGGTTACTAACCATATCAACTGGGTCTACCAGAAATCGGCCCTGATTGTAGGCTGTATGATTCCCAATGGTCATATGGTTAAAATACATGGTGGAAGTACAATGGGGAGATGAACGACAGTCACTAGAGTAAGCCGTTGCAAGGGATGTCCATCATTGGTACTTGGTTGGGTAAACTTGTTCCATCCTGCTATCTGGTCCATGCTCATGGTATACCTAGGTCCTATGGCTACAGCATGCCATGTAGAATCAGCAGGCTTTAAGCCTAATCAGTGATGGTATACTTCAGAGAGACATCATTGGGTTAAATAACAGAAACGGTCTGCCCCTTTAATGACGAAGAAAACGTCTTAGCAGTTGAGGGTGCAAGCCTATTTGAAGAATGCTGATCTAGTTGCACTCGGTGTCAGGGCTGTTGAATTCCACAGGCTATCGTCCGCAACACAATGATCAAAGTTATGTTGGCAACAGCACAGGAAATGCCACACCAGGAAGTTAGCTGACATTAGTAGTTTAATTTGAAAAAAAAAAGGACTAATAAGTAATATCATGGTTAGTAAAACAAACAATGTGCTGATTTAAAAGATGTTATTTTGTGCAAATAAACTGAGCCATCGCAGCAGCACACGTCCTTATAAGTCCCAAGCAGCCATCTTAGATATGTGGAAGACCATATGATATAATATGTTATAATATGGGCCATCTGATAGATACAACAAACAACAATAACCCTCACTGGAAAACCAGAACTTGAGTTACTCACACACAAATGTCATTGTTATTGTGTACAGAGACCATTTCCCTTATTTTTCAAGACGTGCTGTCTTTAAATGTTTATAATATAAAATATTATTTAGTTCAAAGGTTATAATGGGTTTAAATAACCAAACCTAAGTAGAATGAGACCAGAGAAAACCAAAACAGCACCTGCGTACTTAAGCATGCCTTGATTTTGTATTCATCAGTCAACTTGGAATGGCTTAATTTGTGGCTTACTTACGTAATCGCCTTTAAGCGTAATTCTAAAACGTAAGCAATTAGATACATTTGAACGTATGTTGAAAAAGGATAGGCCCTACAAATATCTCTCGCACATTTCAACTTTTTAAAATAATGTCGAATGTAGAGCTGCAACATATCCCATTGACACAAAAAAATAAAATCGGTCATTGTAAATAATTTAATCCCTCCTGCTGGCAATTTTCATTATTCACGCGGATTTGTCAAACACACTGGAGATAAAATTAGGTCCAATCGCTAAGTTACTATTTCTAATATGAGTAGAGCAAAATACTGTACAGACAATAAAAGACAGTGGATATAATCAAACAATAACGACAAATATTTTAGTAATTTATTTAAAATAAAACCAAATAGGATTAGTACCAGGAGATTTTTGTAGTTGAAAGATATTTTATTCCACATTCCACGTTTCAAGGTGAACCTGTTTCAGCGATCTAATGCCACTTGGATGGAATTTGACCGCGGGTTACATAATAGCATTGGGTTTGTTGAAAACAAGTGAACCGTATCAGACAAAAACTGCACAGGATGTACGAAACAAGTTCGTCATTCAGAATCTGTCATAAAATTTGAATAATTTCATATTTTTGTGAATTAATTGCAATTGCACAGATTGGCGAGGATTGATTATTTTGGGACACCTTGTACATGCATATCTGAAAATGTTCTTTCCAGTGTGCTTAAAGGTCCCAGGAAATCAAATAGAATTGATGTGGTTTGTGTCAGTCTACAAGGAGGGGCGAGAAAGCATTCATATTTGGGGTTGGTGAGACATCATTAGTGGACTATTGATTTTTCAGAGAGTAATAGAAAATTCCAGTTGACTGGTGTGAATCTATTCATGGCACTGACTGAAAATCAATAGTTTCCACTAATGATGTCACTGTAAGTGTATTCTTTTTTTGTTGCCTGTTTTATTTAATGGAATGCCCCGTAAAGATTTGGACTAGGTTTATCATCTCATTTCCTGGACCCCTTAATACATCAGCAAGATTTGACCAACTTCTTAAATTCATTTGCAATTTGTTTGGTATCATTTATAGTTTTTCTCCATTATAAGCTTATCAATCCCGATCTGAGGATATATAGGTAACACCAATCTTTCACGTTCAATATTTTAATATTTCTGTATTCAAGAGATGTTTTACATGATTCAGATCTTTTCTTACGGAGTATTTTATTTCATCTTGAATAAATAAACACACTCCACCACCTCTTTTATTTTATTTGCGATGTAAAAATTCCCACTTATAACCACCTAAATGAAAGTAACGTGGTTTCTTTTTAATCCGTGATTCACGCATTAAAAATGTTAAGATTCATCTTAGAGCAATGCACGAAATACGTTAGTTTTTGTAGTCTTAATTGCTAACATTAAAAGATAAAGATTGAACGAGCATTCCTCACTAATTTGTTTGCTGATATCATCTAAGTTATCATCTGTATAATACTCAGACATTCTTAATATGCATTCACTACTATAGTAGATTTCAAAATAAGTGAGACTTCATTAAAAGTTTTAGGTTCTGTCCATTCATCGTGAGAGGTAAGAGGAATTATTTTAATGGCCACATGTAAAAATGGTTTATGATAACCCAGCAATATATAGTAATAGTACTATAAATAAATGTTGCCGCCCTAAAATACATTATTCACATCTAAGGGGATGTTTCAATGGAATTTAAATCATTAAACTTTGTTATTTGAACATAACTTACCTTTGACATTGTAAAATATCATTCCTTATCACAGCATTGGAGAAATAATGCATTCTTTTATCGATGCACGCATAACACAACTAAGTTTTTATTTGGTCATCACATATGGGCCAATCTTGTATTAAGAGATTAGCGCAAAACGGATTTGACATCCCGGCCAACAATGGCGTAAGTCCTTCAATCATTAACAGACATTTATATAACTGAATGCATCAGTTTCCAGTGAGCCGATTCTGTACAGGAACTGTATACCATGGTCACAATATATTTTAATGGCAACAAAGGCTTAGTCTCTGCATGGCCGGGGATTGAACCCCATATCAACATCCCCTGTCCAAATATGCAAGGAGTCTCACGTAATTTGAAATCTACTTTAAGTACGTCCTTAAAGGGTTTACAAGCAAGATGATCATAATCTTTGAAAACATCTGGTAATTTACTACAACAAATATATCGAATCTATAAACAGAAATATGATTGAAGGGTAGAGCTGGTACTGTTATGAGATTACTGTTCTAACAAGTATAATGTTTTATAACTACGTCATCAGATTACATACTTGTGCAATGATTGTAATTCAATCAATATTAATAAAGTATTTCTGTTTCTGGTTTGAACACTCCTAACAATTTAATGACTCTGCCTTTTGCTGGATATTGTCTATTATCCAATCACAACCTCTACTAGACAGTTTCTTGTTAGTGGTGATATTGAACTCAACCCCGGCCCATCAAGTGAGCCTGATTGTGACAACTTTGAAGGAACAATTTGTAGTGATCACAGACGATCATCATTCTCAATATGTCAAGAACCGCTTCATCTAATATGTCCTCGGCTTACCTTCTTACCTGATTTAGAAGCGACATCAACCGGTTGGTGATGATTCTATGACAACAGCTCTGTAAATGATACTGGCTCTGGTTAACAATAGCACCACCAACAATGAGTAAAATCAATCTAACTGGTATTCTCCTGCTTAGCGCAGGAAGTATTGCGAATAAAATTGGTCAACTTACCTGTTTGATACGATCAGTAAACCAGCCTTATAGTCTGATTTTATTCGGGTCAGTTCATGCATATTGTCAAGGGTATGATTTCACTTGGAGAGGATGTGTTGATACCGAAATATAGTAGAGTAGATACATTATTAAGCGTAAATTTTTGCAGATAAAGCTTCAAAATTTGGTATAATTTATATGATTTGTTTTCAATTTCATGATCCCTTTTGAGTTAAATCAGTAAATGCAGTGTTTGATAATCCGATAATCATCACGATTGTCCTGTCTATGAGTAGAAGGTGCAAGACTGTTAAATTATGATCTTAAATCAGCGGCGGCTCCAGAATCAGAAAACCAGTGGCGAAAGGAAGAGTAAAATACTGCGACTTATCGACAATAAGTTTATTAATGCAGAACTCTTTATTGAAGAAGGATTATTATTGTATCAAGTGGACCAGAATATGCGAAATTCTCAGCTGAAATACATGTGTAAAGAGTTATGTGAGGCAGTTCAGAGTGTTGTTGATTTTTTAACTCTGCTTTTCGCTCCCGCTTTTCCGATTCTGGAGCCGCCACTGACTTAAATGACTTTGCCTGTAGACCGTATTCAATATGACGTCAGTCACCAGCCATGTTGGTGAACAAGGCGTATACATTCCAGGACTACAATACATTCACCTGTGAATCGATCCATGTTTAGCGATTGCACAGGGATCATTGACAGGTGAATGTATTGTAGTACTGGAATGCGTCTATCTTGTCCACCAACATGGCTGGCTATTGAATACGGTCTATATGGTGGTTTTACCACTACATCCGTATAATTCAATCTAACCGACATCACTATTTCACTTGAAGAGGATGTGGCCACCACTAAGTCACGCTCTCCTATTTATAGGATACTTACCATACACAACATATATTTCGTAGTTTCATCATGGGTTACTAGTTCCCCCCGAACTGTACACATCATGAACGGATAACTCTATGAATGGCAACGATTCTTTATAGTGAAGGCCATTCAGCATGTTGGCCTCAATCCACGCCAGAGAAAAGTCGTATTGATTTTTCTGGATAAAGTGTAATTTCTCAACATCGAAAAGAATCGTCGAAAACTTTTATGAACTGATACGAATAAAATGCTCATCCCAACTGCATGGCAGGAAGAAATTTAAAGCACAAGACAAACACCACGACGTTTCGGCAGATAAAGTATACATTTTACAAAAACACCTAGAAACAACTGAGAAACAGCACCCACCCCTCCAGTGAGAAAGAGTCATGTTTATGACGCAAAGGATTCCATATGAACTGCTACCAAAATTGTATCTACCTGAGTTTTGCCGCGTACTGAATTCTAAGATTGCCGCCAAATCAAATTACAAACTGGCGGCAAGTCTGTCAGCACCAGGTCAAAATTTCATTTCTTCTTCTTATCGTGTCCAAACACTGGGGTTCCAATATGATCCAGCCAGAGATGGGTAAAAAGTCTGGCTGCTTACTGAATTCCGCAGGTCCTTATTTGTGCACTGTTGCTCCAGCATTGGGCAGACCAAGAGGTGTTCCATGTGTCTGTGGTTGTTTTACAACCACAGGTAACTATATCCTGATCTGCTTTCAGATAGCCCCACTTCTGGAAGGAAACCTTGATCGGCCAATTCTGGTTTCTCAATCTGTTGAGGCACGCCAGGGTTCACCTCATGGGGAGTCAGTTCCAGGTGGTAGATGCTCGCCAGGTTCATTACCAATAGATGTTACTGGTTGATGGCAAGTCCTTCTTCCACAAGGCCACTCTCTTGACCTCCTTAGAGTTTGGACGTTGCTTAAGAAACTGTCTCTGGATTTCGGGCGGTTGGCAGCAGGTACCTGTCCAGACATATGGTTGCGTTTCACATTAGATACTTAGAAGCTACTCTTGCATGCTCGCTACGGTACGACAGATGTCTGGTGGTACAATTCCTGCTAGGATGTTACAAGTTTTCCGTTGGTGTTGGACAGACGCATCCTGTTGATAAGCCGGCCAGTGCCGTCAATCTTAGGGTATGGGGCGAGCACCCCCATCTTGTGCCATGATTTGTTCAGATGGTTATGGCGTGAACATACTTTACACTCTATTTTCGTCTTCTCGATCTGTGGTCTTATAGAGAAGTGCGGTCCAAGGTAACTCCTAGGTAGCGGGTTATCACAGTGCTCCAGGAGAGTTCCAGACCAGGTAACTTTAAGCGACGTTTGGCTTCACGGTTGCCTTAGGTGAAAGCACACACCTGTGGATTAGATGGATTTTTGCACGTAGGTGGTTTTCCTCATTATATAAGGAGTGAGTTCATCAAAGCTTTGAGAGTCTCTCTTCAACCACTGTTAAGGGGGTCGCCATCTTGTGCGCTAATTCCAAGATCTTCTGCATAAATAAAACGACAGGTTCCTGCAACTCCTAGGTTGGTCGTGGTATATATGTTGAACAGGAGATGTTCAAGCACACTCCCTTGTGGTATACCGTTCTTGGAGCCTACCCGCCAAATCGGCTCTTCTCTCTTCTTCGCTCCTAGCTGAACAAGAAGCATCTGTCTGCCCAGCAATCCTCGGATATCTCAGTCAAGCGGATGTCTTGGTAATTTCCAGGATCTTTTTTGAGTAGGCATCTGTGATTATAAACAGTGTCAGTAACGCTGGGCTGATAGGGTCGACGAACACAGCTCCGGTTACCATTACCCTTCTCGAAACCATCCGCATGTGTTGATTAGGTTTAGTGACTTGGCTTGTTGTTGATTTGCCTGGCCGGAAACCTGCTTGTTCTGGTATGAGGTGTTTCGTCCCGATCACAGGTGCGATATATTGAGCAGGAGACGTTCAAGAGCTTGGTAGGATGGCTAAGGGTGATATAGGTCTGTAGCTCTTAAGGGATTGGATGGATCTTTCATAGGCTTTAGGAGTGCCATAACATGTGCTTTCTCCAGTTCTTTGGGAACCTGTGGGAAATAAGGCAGCAATTGTAGAGCTCAAGAAGCATTCCTTTGCTACTGGGCCAAGATTTTTTAGTTGCTCAGTAGAGATGATGTCAAGCCTATGCTTTCCTGGGTAAGTTAGCCATACCGGATTCAATTGGTCCAAGTTGAAGGGGCGAGTGAAACCAGGGTCACCACTATACTCTTATGGTCCGTTTGATCTTCTTGGGTTCTTGCTGCACTTGCCATTAAAAGCATTTGGTGGACAACTTGGTAAGGTGTGACATTTGGCTGCTGTGGGAGGGCTGTTGGAATTCCCATCGGAGCTTTCGGATGGTAGACCATGGCTTTCTTGCTGTTAGGGTCATATCGGTGGATTCAATTTAAAGTATGCCAGGTTTTGATCTTTTCCTGGAGATCCTCTCCGAAACTTCCTCACTTTAGCAGTTGTTTCAGCCGAAAAAGGCATTCAGCATCAAACATGGTGATATACTCTTGAATATTCTCAATAATGAACTTAAGGATCTGGCCAATCGTCTTGACTGTGGCTTCTTTGACTCTGGTGTCAATATGTTTATCGGAATGGAGATGTCGATGAATCGCAATTCATTGATGGCCTACATCTTAGTGAACGGGAAATGAGACTCTTATGCGCACGATGGTCAAGCACATTCCAAGTCTTAAGAGAAACACCGAGAGATGGACCACTGTACAAGTCGCTGGTAAAGGCAAAAAGAACTTGAATTCTTCAACCCGACATAACACTCAATTTGAACATACGCGGGATAGGACAAACAATCGCGGTTTTCGCCATACGCACGCCCACGTAACAGTAGACGACAATATGGCTCACAGGAAGGACGTCAGTACACGGGGTGCTACAACTGTGGACTTTTAAATCATAATCAAGCACTATTTTCATAAACGAGACACAGTGTCTTCATGTAAAAGATGGGTCATAAAGCATCATTCTGTAAAAACCGGAGTTCAAAAAATGGTAATTGAAATGTCAGCCACGAGTCCAAAGTGCGTGCCGTAAGCAAAAGTAACGATTTTTCAAACTTGTCACTAAAGGGTCTTTAGTGACACCAATATAGCAAAATTTAACCATAGATTGACAAATGTGAATGGGAAGTTATATTACATGTTAACAGCGTCAACGAGGACTATGAAACATTTGAACACTGTTTACTAACATTTATGATGAATGCATAATTAGAAAAGTGTATTTCACAGGAAGAGAACCAAAAAGCCCTTGGATAACGAAGGACTGTTTTAAAGAGCATAAATAAAAAAAATACGTGTACAAAGATTTGGTAATAATTCCAGCCCGCAACGAACTCAGAAGTTTAAAACGTATCGAAACAAGTTACACAGTCTTTATTCGGAAGTCAAACGGGAGTAGATGTTAAAAAGTTTGAACAAAATAAGGTTGGTAACATGAAAAACAACTGGAATATGATAAAACAAATTATTGGACGTAACAAAAAAGGGAATATCAACAAACAAAATTCAAAAAAATAGGAGGGAAAACATTTTCGTAACAAATCCCGTTGATAGAGCCAAGAGTCTCAATGACTCTCTTTGTCAATATTGGTCCAAAGTTAGCAGGGGGAATACAAAGAACTGGAAAGACTATTTTGAATATTCTGAAAGAGCCAACACAATAAAAAGCCACGTTTATGAAACCATTGTGAAACTGAAGTCATTTCATATAATTGCAAATTTGATCAAAATAAAGAGTCGCGGTCATGATGGTATTGGTAATTGATCGCAAAAAAAGGTAACCAGATGACCATAGCAGGACCAACTTTTACAACATTTCAATTTTTTTTCAATATCAACTGGAGAGTTCCCCATAGTTTAAAGATTGCTAAGGTTTGTACCCATATAAAAAAGAGGACGCACAAGGTTTCCAACTATAGACCAGTATCAGTTTACCCAGCTTCTCAATAGATCTTTGAAAGACGGAGTATTTAATCGATGCATCCATTTATTGACAAGCAAAACATGCATAAAAGATAAATCAATATGGTTTCGCTCCGGTAACTCTACTACATGGCAATGATGATTTGGTTGAAGAAAGATGTTGTATTGCTTGTTAAAAAGAAAAGCAAACTGTTGTGTTTCTTAGATTTGTCGAAAGCATTTGGAACTATTGACCATGACATACTATTACAAAAAAATTGATGCATATGGTTTAGATGGGGGTACCGTCTTAGATGGTTTAAAAGCTATTTAAGTAATATAATGACCAATATGTATATTTCAACCAATAGTAATCGAACTTGAAGAAATTAACTTGTGGTGTGCCCCAAGGCTCAATATTAAGTCCTCTCCTATTATATAATTTATACTGTATATAATGAATTATAAATACCTCGTCTGTTTTAAAATTGTTGTTGTTTTGCGGATTGACACTACAATCTTGTATTTCCATGATAACATTGCCAGTAAAATAAATGAAAATCAATAAGGGAGTTAAAAGAAGTTAAACGAACTGGGTTAAAGCAAATAAATTATCCGTTAATGCTGGAAAAACAATTTAGTTATTAGTACACGTTATGGGAGAGGCAAAATACGTGGGATAAGGAGAAATCATCGGTTGAATTGGATAACGACCAAATTACAAAGGGTGAGCTCCACAAGTTTTCTTGGGGTTATATAGATGAAAATCTTACTTTGAACAACATATTGATGGAATTTCAAAAACGATTTTGACACGAAATATTGGCGTCCTCAATAAGCTGAAAGGTTTTATCCCTGGACGAATCTTGCACTCTTATATTGTACAGTAATTCTTAACGTATGTAAACTATAGCATCCTAGTATTGGGGAAACATATCATAGTTATATGGATAAAAATATTTAAACTTCAGAAATGGGCGGTTGCGAAACTATTTTAATATCCACTACAAAGCCACTCTGTCCCCTGTTTTCAAAGTTGAATATTCTCAACGGTTTTGAAGTGAGTGTATTTATGTTCAAACATTTACCAATCAACTGCCAAAAGTTGTTTAACTTATTTTTCAAAACAAGTGAATATCATAAGTACTGTACTAGAAGTGCCCAACGATAACTTTACCAGAAATAAAAAAATATTCTCAGCGTAACTGTAAGAACTTACTATCCTATGGAAATCTTTGACCAAAATTAAAAAATGTCAAAATCTGTAAAGCATTTTCGAAGCCCATTAAAAAAATCCATTTCATATCCCAATACGTTAAAGGACAATTAGGTTGAGCAAGTGTTATTTGTTTCAATATTGTATGTATGCCGTAATTTCTTTGTTTTTGTTGTAAAGTTATCTTTGCTAGTATCATGTGTGTAAATTTTGTTTGGGGTTCTGACACCTTGGCCTCGGCTTGCAGATCAATCCCCCATATCATTTGCTCTGGTATTGAAATGTGTTTTTTCATATTTTCTTGTTAGCTGTGATGAGTGGAAATACAATGAATATGCATATGAAATGAATGAATATGAAAAAAAGATGGGGATTACTCCCACATTTGGATGGGGACGACATATGTAGGCGTTAAGACCCCCATTCTTGTCACCCAAAGATCCCCATTTTTCTGGATAATTTGTCACCCGAAAAAACCCCTGTTTGGGTCATTTTGACTAGCTCTCACCCAAGACACCCTAATGTCTGTCACCGAATGCTCCTAGTTTGGAAGGCGCTTGACACCCATATCCATGTCTAGGTGACCTGCCCGCCCCTCCAGGACAAGGTATACTTCACTTGATTACACCCGAATGAAGTCGCTGTCCAACGAGCTATGAACGAGTGGTGGAATGAGCCCTGAAAATCAATAGGTACTGGTCGCAATACCAAAACCAATTCAACGACCCTTACCGAAGCTAAAAACCACTCTTTCACAGATTGCACATATGAAACAGATATGGACTCGAGCCCCAAGCATTGGACAAGATATCGAGCAGAATTATATCAAAACACAAAGGGAGGGACTCCACTCACAGAACCTGTAGAAGTTATAGCATAGGCCTAAATACGGAAATGGTGCATAGAACAGTCGCAGATAGTGTCGACGTGTCTTGGCAGTCTTTCATGTACACAGGTAAGGGGAGAGAAATTTGCAGAAAAATGAAATTTTCAAAACCGACAATAGATCTTTTTGCATCAAGGTATTAACCACAAAGTACAAGGTTATGCAACTTGTAAAGCGGATCCGGAAGCAGTAGTGGTGAATGCATTCCCGATGAAGGCGACAAGGGACGAGGGTGTGGATGTACCTTTGTCTCGTGCCTTAGGTTGAGCAAAGATACAGAGAGACAAGCAACTAATGGCCACAACATGCTAACACAAGCAGGTATCCATTACTGATTCAATAGTTGTAGCATCACATGCTTCTTCCACAGTAGGAGTGTTATTAGTGTATTATGTGTCAAAACCTGAATCAGGCAAGCCACACCCACTGATATCAATATTACATGTAGCGCAGGGGAGGGGTGGACCTTCCAGGCATAAATCGTGTTGTTAAAACAGGTTTGTCGAATAGGGTACGGAGTTATGTTCAAAGTTGTTAGGCCGTCGTATATAACTTTAGGCATCAGCCAGGGAGGCCTGGGTTGGCTGGTGTTCTAATACGGTATGCAATACCCATTTTGGAGAAATGAAAAAGAAGAAATGCTGCAAGTTGCTGGTGTGACAGGGAGAAGAAAGGTTGTCAATACTGAACCTTAAATGTCTTGTAAGAGTCAGTTTCAAGACACAGTTTTCTAATGGAAAAAAGGATGCAAATTGGATTAATTTGGTTAGATATGTTAGCCTGTGAATGGAGCAATAAGTCCGTAAATTTGTGGATCCCCAACCTAATAACCGGCTGGAGGAATTGTTTGACCCCCCCCCCTCCTTTGGGACCTAAACATTTTCTTGATACTCCATGATTCTTGCACCCCCCACCCACCCCCCAACACAACAACCACAACAAAGAGTATTTATGAAACTCCAGAATTTAATTTCATATGCTCAGTAACATCAATGAGGCCTGGTCAGGTTTTACAGTTTTCTTCATGCGGACATTTCCAACTGTATTCGCAACAAATCTGTAGATGTAAAAAATAAGAGGCAGTCTTGGTTCAACTTTGAGCTCCGTAAGCCCATACGGAAAAACTTTCGTATGTGCAACTTTTCAAATCGGTTACACAGCCAGTCTGCTTCCAACATGAGACGAATTACTAAACGAATAGGAAGCAAAGCTGGCGTCCATTGTTAACAGTTCAAGCGTTTCGAACCAGGGCTGTTGCGGCTTGCAATGGAATGCCGCACTGATGGCGCTTGTGTGTGAGCACCTTAACTTTTATATGAGCGAGGTATCCTGCGAATCAGAATTTTACTCAATTTTGTGCTCAATTCATGCACACACCGTGTATAATGTTCTTAGGACGCTCAAAGTGACACTTAGGGGTTGGCCCCGGTCATGCAAAAAATCATTTTCATACGACTAAGTCAAAATTAAAATACAATGGTCCAATTAGATCTATTCTGGTTAAAAAAATAACATTTGAGAAATAAACGGTCCAATTGTTTCAATTGGTGATATGAAAGAGAAAATTACACATTTTAGTTAATCAGTGTATTTGAAGATATTCCAAGAATGTCATTAATACACTGAAATTGGAGCAAATTCTATCTATAGTCGACAAATGAGGGTACAAAATTGGGGTCATTTAAGTTTCCGGCTTATATGAAAAGGTATTGATGACTAAACTGTGTTCAAGGTGTTGTGACAAAACCACGCACGTGGAGCATCATTGATTTAAAAATAGCCCGCCACACTCACATTCTTGGGGTTATACATTGAAATGTATTGAATAAGGAGTAATGCTTCCGAATCAGTCGAGGAATCGATGAATTAACAAATAATGTCGTACCAGACAAGGCACGCTGCCCCAAACTATCCATGATTACGTGCTGAATCTCTTTTAGGTATATTCGTCCTCAGCTTCAACTACGCCCAATTTCTCTCCTCTTCTAAACCATTTATCTGTAAACTCCTTTAAAGTGACAGGAGGCATTTTAGGATATGAATTCCTCAAAAGGTCACTGGATCGATTAGACCCACTACCGAGAACGTTTGGAAGGTTTATGGACAAAAACAGGGGCAAAAGAAACCGCAACCTTGTTTTGAACTTGCCTGATATAGTAATCAGAAAACTACTAAATCATCATCTTACACATAAAGACGGCGTAGTCGGCTATTCACTTCAGGTGTGATCAATACTTGGTAGCATTCCAACTATGTAAAAAACCTATTCGAGAAAAATTGGGGGGTTCTTTCTGGAAATCGCCTCATGGCTCTTTAGAGACATCATCCACCTAAACATCCTGTCCCTTCCCAACCAATTCCACGGATGGAATTATCTACTTAGTTCACTGCTGTGCCAATAACCACAAGCACTCTATACAGAAAAACACAATTGTACAAACAATGAAAAGGTCTTTGTCTGTTGTGTCAGTGAATGCATGTTTTTAGATTAGAGTATTGAAGCAATCCTTGCAATTGTTCCTTCATCCACTTCCCCAGCTGGGCGGTTCATTTGATGACAGGATTGTAAGCTATGCGTGTTCAGTTTACAGGATTGGGAACTGTCTCATGAAGAACTTCAAAAAGTGGTCTGCAAAAACTATGCAAATGAGTATTGCCATTCATTCCGGCAAGCACTACTACACAACGTCATACAGCGCATGACGGAATCCAATTGTAATACCTCAGTTGCATCAAGGGACGTCATATGAAACGTCTACCGTCTACTTTTACTTTCCAATCGTCGTGATTATGCCACCCAGTGTAAGATCTACAAGCATGCCTCTTTACAAATTCCTACATACCTCAACCCGCTATTATGACATTTAGGTGCATAAAACTTAAAATAAATGTAAATGAAAAATAGTGCATATGTAGACTTCGATGAAGGATGAAAGAATGTCTATTGTCGACCTCTTCAAACGATCCAATGTCTAGGGGTCAGAGCTCAAGAAAGCCTAACTTACATGTGTTCTTGCAATGAGCATTATCAGCTCTAGTTCTGTTTGTTCTTCTCATAAGACTTACTAAATCTTATTTGTATTTTGTTTTTGACTTGTATATTGTGGTCTGTCTGTTTTGATGTTCTAGGCTTCCCTTTAATTTAGTCGAGCTTTTGCACTATTGGGCTTGGTCTGGCATCCTGCCGAACTGTTATAGATATAAATGGCTAAGTTGCTAGTAAGACCAATTTAATTTTCTGTCGAATTCAGCAAACAAAATAACGTAGTCTGTTCAAATCGCACATCAAAAAATATAGCGTTGAAAAGTATGTTAAGTCGCTCGAAAAGAAGTCATAAAAAACAAACAACAATGCTCCCATCCCCATGCCCGATCTCCCATCTACTTACTGACCATTGCTGCACATTTGTTAAAGTAGAGGCTACTGGTGTTATCGCTACCCCTTAAATTATTTAATCTTAACCCATTTTGAGGGAGCTTTTGATACTGTAATTTGGGTGTCAGTTAAAATTGACCATGGGCAGTGAAATGCGTTCACAGCAGGCCACTGTCAATAATAAAATTAAATTTGGATTTTCAGTTTTGGTAACGAAATTCTGGCTGGAAGCAGTCTTATTTCTGACGCAATAGCTGAACTTGTAGAACATAGAGAATGCTAAGTAGTTGTGGTCACGTCCAGACGTTGCGCTACGATGTTTATTTAAAATGTACGATACTACAAACAAGTATACATAAAATATTGTAAGGGATTCGATATTGTAAACCCATCGTACGTAAAACGTCTGTGTTGAATTATCGTCTTGGTAACAATACACTTCTGTCCTTATTATCCAATTGTTACGAGGCATTTTAATCGTAATTGTTATAATCACGTATTCAGAATAGAAAACTGCATGTGTGCAAGGCAATTCGTTACCAGCTCTCTTCCCTGCCACTGCTAACATTCGTGAAAGTAAAAGTTGAATAGCGAGTAGGTATTTGGTGAATGCAGCTGGAGCTTCATATTTTACAAGTATTTTAACCAGACATAGCATGATATTAAGACAAATGATGTAGTGGCATTCTTGAAGACGTTTATCATGTCTTCTGGACGGAAGACCTCTACTGCATTGGTCGCAGTTGGTGAGTGATATTCTAGTCTGATTGACTTTCAAATATAAGGGGTTCCCAAAAGATAAGTTCCTCCATAAAATTCGAGGACATTTTGTTGCATAACTTCACTTAGAACTGGATGTTTAGACAATTTCAAAAAGTTTTGAAGAGAGGAAACATTTGACTCTGCTACAAACGTCGTTGCTTTTCAAAAAACACTTTTGGCATCAACACACACTCCCTTTTTCCCAACGGTCTAAAGTCAAGAAAGTATCAATTTACAACAACGACTTCATTTCCTTTCTTTATATTCATTGCGTTTTAGCTTAAAACATGAACGCATAGGCATATGGACATTTTGACTTGGTTAATTTGGTTGCGATTGCATATGGATTAAGGTATGACAATGTGGAACTAAAATAATGTGTTTATTTGGAGTTCTGAAACTTCATTATTTCTTATTGTCTCTTTTGTTGTCAAAATTAGATGGACTTAACACATTTTGGCACAAAACAGATTGAAAGAGATTACTTTTTAGAAACACCCTTTGTAACCACTATGGCTCTAAGTTTCATACTCCACTCTAAAGAGCTTGGCAAAATAAAATAAATGAATCCCAAATCTCATTTCCTTTTCTAATAATAACATTTTTAATTTTTTGAATAGATTGATCATTTTCCTCAAATTTGGGGATTTTCCGAAGATTGACCATTCTTTCAATCTATACTTACATTTCGTTAAGTTCACAATGGTCATCGTCATTTTTTATTTTGTATGTAAGAAAAAGTGTACTGAGCCTGATTAAATAAAACACATTCAAATCCTATTCTCCCTATTTTTGGAACAGTTTTATTCAACATTTCCGTAAATTGCCGAAAATCTGAGAAAAATTAAATTTTCAATATCTCGGCGGAATGATAATACGAACCAAGAGAAGATATCAGTAGCTTCCCACAATGCATTGCTTCCAATAGATTTTTGTACACTCTTAAAATGCAAGTTTGTGATTAATTTAGCAATGTTTCACCACTAACAATTCACATCAGTACCTGTACAAAACCGCCACTGGAAGCAATGCATTGTGGAAAGCTACTGATATCTTCTCTTATACGAACCTCAAGTAAAGACTAAAAGTTGTATTTTTTACGAGTTCAGAGTCTATGTAAAATCTCAATTTTGATACCTGATGGACCTAACACGGTTTTTGGAAATAAGCTCTTCGTATTATATTGCTTTATTCCAGTTAGATAGTGGAAACAAGAATGGGTATGTGTTTGTGTGTGTGTGTGTGTGTGTGTTACGGTGTTTGTGTGTTCGTGCGTCAATTCCAAATTATTCATGATAAATTACGAAAGAACGTGGAGGACAAGCGAAGTTTCATACCAAATGAGGCTTTTCTTATTATATTAAAAGCCCACGACGCTGAGTTGCAGAACAAATGTTTCATCATGATCAAATTAAGCTTGTCCTCCTATCTTAATTATTAACAAATTAATTTCCTAAAAAGCAAACGATCAGACTATTCTGCTCCATGCCGGAGACAATTTTATTTAATTTCTAATTTTAATTTGTAATTTGTATCATGTGTGAGTAAATTAATGTTGGCATTTTTTTGTTCATCATCACATAACTCGTTGCGACGTCAATTCAACGAGAAAGCTCGATATGATTATCTTATATTGTTTGAAATGGCAGAACCCATTCAAGAGATGACCCGTTCGTAATCACTGACGCAGAAAAGGGTTTATACAATGTTTCCCTATGTGTAAGTAAAAGACCCCCAGAACATCACGCGACATGTCTAAACGAGCCATTCTTCAAAAAAGTAAACCTTTTTGATCAAAAATGAAGTTAATGTCATTGCAAATGTCTTTACATTTAATATCATGTTAACCATCCTTCGAAGTTTCCTGCATGATTTTTAAACAATATGTTCAACTGAAATACCCTCATTTGCATATATAAACGTGTTTAATATTTTGGGGTAAAAAAGTAAGATTACTACACCATGTTGCTTCTTTAGTAGTTTTATATGGAATAGCTATCAGTTTTGTTTGAAAATTATTGCTAAACAATATTTCAAAAAACAAAAAAACACGCGTTTTTTTTTTAAAAATTACAAATTTATAGGAAAATCGGCAGGTAATTAACAGATAATGTTAATTGACTTTAGTATGTCACACACGTGACAAAAAAGACAAAGCTTTTATTGCTAGAAAACCACTGCCTCGGTAATATTAATATTTCATGTCAAAAGCCAGTTTCTGTGTACCTTTCAACATTTAAGCGGACAAGATAGCTCAATCAGGTAAGCACTCGACTCCAGTGTATGCTCATCCATGCGTATAGGCGGCCGGCGAGCCCTGTGAGATTCAGCTATCTTGTAATTTCCCTGGACAATAAATTACCGCTTGGTTGTGCCGCTCGAGTTTAAGCCGCAGGGGGCTATATTTGGGGAGTGATCCCGGCGCGATGGTTATCTCGATGTATGTTTGCTGATAAGGGAAAGCGCTGATCACGATCTGTTTGCTCCCTTGAAATGATGCCAAATGGTTTATGGTATGATTGGGCCACAGTGATTCAGCGGCCATTGTGAAAGCGCTTGGAGGCCAATAGCATAAGGCGCTATATAAATCTCTGCTATATTATTATTATTATTTTTGTATTTGAAGGACATACATTTCAGGTCATATTGAATAAGGTAGCACTTGTAACTTTTATTATTATTAAAATATGAATAAAAGAAGAAAACAACAATTAATTTTAATAAGACTGGCATAAACTTGATTTCCATGTATTTTTTGACAATTTGGATGAAGTTGCCAAATAGCAGACTCAACACAGTAAATCTGCATACTAGGAGTCGCATTGCTCTTTGCAAGTTATTACTGATGACATTGTAATGAAAGTGTTCGAAATATTTGAAAATATGGAAATACACAAGATTTTATTACAACTTCATTTTTTTGCACATTAACAATGGTCACCAATTTTGTGTTATAAGTCAAAGGAGATGTCACACACGTAACCGCCAATGTCATAAACGTGAACGTTTTAGTGATATAAATTTGTCAATTACCAAGTAAAGTTTGTTTGTTACTTTTAATCACCAACATTGTTGTAATGACGAAGTACCAATGTCTTTCTGAAACAAATATAAGAATGCGAGCACGCAAATAATCACAGAATTTACATTTGAAGTTTGAATTCTAAAAACCTCTTTTTGTCTGAGGTCACAAACGTGGCCGAACTATATGTGCCCCTCAAGACAACATGACCAATCTGGCAAAAGTGGAACCATTATTTTTGGTTAGGTTTGGACTAAAGGTTATTCATTATACAAATGTAATAACAGATTGGTTATATTGGCAAAACAGTATTGGGTTGAAAATCAAAATTTACCGTTTTTAGGTCACAAACATGACCAAAGAATGGCCGCAAATACGCAATTTTTACAAACCATTGGTGGTATGCACGAAAACATAAAATGGTAGCAATATTTTTTTTTGAAATGTTGATACCCTTCTTGCCCCACGGCCATCAATATTGCAAACATAATACCCATTATAAGAAAGGTTTTTTTTTCTTTTTTAAAGTTGCAGTAAAAGGTATTCATGCAGTATGGTTATAAATCAGAATCCCATTCTAGATATTTAAGAAGAAGGTGGCGCCCATGTACACAATGAAACCACTGGGTCGAATCATGTGATGTTTTCATCTCTTTTAACTACCTATGGCTTAATTGGCGCAATCACAATTGGACCCTGGTTTCAGTAATTGTCCCCTGTGCAGTCATCCATGCACCATAAAACCCCATAATTGGTACAAAAGAAGCAGGGAATGTTTCTATTCATCAGTTACAACCATTCATGAAAATATTAGTCACAATGGAATATCACAACTTATCGAGGAAGTGTATACTTTTTTTTGACTCACGCTGTATAGTTTGAGGTGCTGGATCAGAATTTTTGGGCCCAACTCTGGGAAATGTGGGACTCTTTGTAAAATAAGGGGGTAAAACTTAGTACAGGCCGAGGTAAATTGAAATCAGGTCAAATTGTGTGTTAAATGTACACCACTGTATATCTCTCATTATAAGATTAAAAAAGTATAGTGTGTACTAGGGGGGGGGGGGATTTTTTTGGGGGCCTTCCAACCTTTAGTAACAGGTACAGCCCTATTAAGTTCCAAGGTCATCTGGGTAAACGTTATCCAGTACATTCCATTCTCCAGTACAGTATTGAAACTGGTGTCAAATTGTCGTCTTGGCCTAATTTACAATGTTTGGCATTGCTTCGTAATTAGTGGGCAAAAATGTAACAGGCGTATAAATGGTATATATCGTCACCAAAAACTGACCTCAAAGAGTATACAGAGCTGTCACCCAAAGAATTGAAATCATTTCTCTGCTTCAGTATGACCAGGGCAATATTTGACACCGGTTTCAACAAAAATCTGAGCATTGGATTTTTTTGGACCAAGAATGACCTGAAACCTTTCAGGGTTGTAAGCCATGTAACTAAAGGTCGGACAATACAAACTATACTATGAAAAGATTCCCACTGTAGGCAATTCACAGGGTTCCATGTAAACACAACATCACAAAGTAAGTTTCCCCCAAAAGAACCTACTATAATTTTCAGGATAATCGGTGTTTTAAAGATGAACTAGTAAATGTTATAGCTATGGTGTTAGGAAGCGGCGTTGTGAAAATGAGAGGAAGCGGTTGCTTCACGGCTGAATGACACAAATTAAAGAAAAAATGAGGCCTTTTTTTTAAAAATTCCAAAAAACGTCAATCGTGATGGAAAGGCGTGCAAGCTTCCAACAGGGCAATTGCAATTGCCCTATCAGACAGGATAACCTAGGCGTGATTAATTATTGCAATACCAGTTTGGACTTAAATGTACCATCTTTATACGGTATGCTTTGTGGTGTTGGGTATGCAAGATGGTATTGTGGTCAGGAAAGTTATTGGTGGATGTGACTACAACTTTTGATACCAGGTCCTTTGGTATTGGCATGTGTTTCCATGGGCGGATCCAGGATTTGAAAAAACGTCAAAATTAACCGGGTGGCTGAAGGCTGAAACTGTCGGAATGGGCTGATTTTGCAAGATTTTGCAGAATTAGGGGGAGGCGAGCGCCCCCTTCCCTAGATCCGCGCCTGATTTCACATTCATAATCTTATGAATGCTCCTGTATCCCATGAATGAATGCATTCTCCATTTTATGCCTAAACAGGTGACCGAGTATGATTCAAAGAAAAGTGACATGCATGGTGCAAACATTGGCGGAGATTTTAATCCGCATTCCATACATGTTGTAAAAACAGTGAAATATGGACATGAAACCACTCTGTGCAATTTTTAAAAAGGCTCGTTTTGTGTTAATTTGTGCTCATTCAGACGTTGAGTAAGATTCCTCATTTTCACAACACCTCTCCTAAACCATAGCTATAACATTTACTAGTTTCATGCTTTAAAAAACCGATATCCTGGAAATTATAGTAGGATTCTGTTGGGGGGGTGACTACTTTGATGGTTGTGTGTACATAGACGGCTCCGATCATTATTCCAAAAATGATATCTAAGTCGAAGACAAACAATTAAATTGTTTCATATGAAAGATAATTGTAATAGAATACTTGTAAGCTTAAAAAATTGAAGAAACAATTGGTCCGTGTTTCAAAATGGCAACAAAACTAGCAAATAATGAAAAATTTGACTGAAAATGAAAAGATGGCGGCCATGAGCGTATTGTTTTAATGTGCTTACAAAAATAGTCGTCAGAAGAAAATAAGTTGAGAATTAAACCATGGCCATGTTTTATATGGACAGATCATTGGATAAGGAATACTGTAAGACTCCAAAAATTGAAGATAAATTCGTCTTTGGTTTTCAAAATCCACACAAATGTAGGAAATTGGTCAAAAAAATCCAAAAATGGCGGATATGCAATAAATGATCAGGGGCAAACACGTGAATTTATTTTATCATATTATTTTAGAGTTAGAGATTGCAATGAAAACAATTCAGAGTTGGTAAGGGAGTGAGAAAATACTGTATAGCTGCTTATGAGATAATTCACCTGGTTATTGTCCGGATCCTCATGATTTCGGGAAAGGAATCTCATCACGTGCTGAGTGATGCTTGGCAGATCTCCTGATGAGGATAGTACATGTGGAAACTGTATTTTGTGCAAATTTCATCTAGAATCGTGCAACCAAGGTTTTTCTAAATCAAAATATATGAGGATTCCAAAAATCATGGGTTCATTTTTTTTAAAATGTGTTCTGGATGTATTTTAGGGGGAAAGGTTTATACAGGGGTACAAAAATATAAAAGGGGCCAAAATGTGTTTTAAAGTATATCATCATGTTTAGTACAGACCCATAACGACCAGAATGGCAACAATACAACTCTATCTCTTGTGTAGAAGAACAACGTTTTGTGGTATATTCAACGATGAACGCTTGGTAAAACACGGTACAGGATTTTGAAGTCTTCCTTTATAGAAATAAAAACAGCCCGATTGATTTCTTCTATTTAAGGTGGATTTTTTTACCCTGACTACTATATATCTACGTTATAATTAGAAACCAAAAAGAACTGGTGTGTCATCGAATTAAGGTTGTCCTCCTACCTTAATTATAAACAATTATTTCACTACAAAAGCAAACGATCAGACTATTCCGGTAGACTTTCATATAGAAGTCCCTGGATGCAAGGAGGGTATTACAATGATTCTTCATTGTGCTGTAGGACGTTTTTCAATAGTGCTTGCGTATGAATAGCAATTCCTCATTTGCATCATGGACTTCATATGAAACGTCTACCCTATTCTGCTAAATATACCGTAGATTTTACTTAGATATCTCATCCAATTGGCTAAAGATTTACTATAGATTGATATAAGTTGATATGTTTTCCCCCCCCCAAAAAATCACATCTTCGTTGAGACGTTCAGCAAGGAGAAAACACGTGTGTAATATGGTATCTTATATTGTTTGAATATGACCCATTGTAAGCAAAAGGCCTAAACTGACGATTTCTAAGCAGAAAGTGGTTTGTACAATGTTTGCTTGTTTGCAAGTTTTTTTGTATTCCCTAGAGTGGTCAGCAAGCGTGAAAGAAATAGAAAGAAAAACATTATTTATTAAAACGAATCATCAAAAATTAACATAGAGAATTAAATATTGAAGCTCACTTATCAATGCAAAAAATATCATATCACCTTGTTACCATGGTTACAGTCCAATCTTCTGGAATGGTAATTGTTCCGATGCCTCTGAGCTCTTTACATTTACCCTTGCTATTAGGGGGCTCCTAGGATCCATTCTTTTTTTCGGCCTGCGTATTATAACGCTGCAATATTTTGGTTGATTTTTTTTTTATCTAGCGTCCTAGTTGCGCTTGCATTGACGAAAAAAAAATCAATCCACTGCGTAGTTTTGCGTTCTTATATGGGTCCCGGGATTTCATAATGCATACACTCATACATTACAAAGATAATAAATCATAAGAAAATTCTTGGAAAGTATGGTAACCCCCCCTAGGAGACCCCTCCCCTTATGCACTACAGGAAACGTAAACCACTTATGTCAGTGAAGTGTTCAAAATAATTATACATCAAGGAAAGGAACATAAAATACATGCGGTCCCCGCCGCGAGTGTCGTCTGCCGTCCGCGGTTGTGAGTGGGGTCATTGAGGTCACATTAGGTCACGAAGGTCACATAAGGTCACCACATGTTCACCCCCCCTCCACCCCTCGCCTTTCCACCAAGTTTCATCTCTTCGTAGCTCTTACGGGGGAAGCCACACGGCATGCAATATATTAAGGGTTAACATTTGACCAGCCAAGGTCACATGGGTAACCAAGGTCACATGAGGTCACCAACATGTCACCCCACCCCCTTTTTTCCACCAAGTTACATCATCGTAGCCCTAGTCCATCTAGAAGGACCTCGTTTTTCCCACTGACCGAGCCCCGAGCGCGTAGCGCGAGGCCCCATCTCGCTCAGTGGGCTAAGTCAAAGGGGGATGGACACAGGGGGGACGAGGGTCCTTCTGGATGGGCTAACGTAGTCCCTTACGGTAACTCATACAGCACTGCCATATATAAAGTTCTGACTCGGATATTTCGAAATATTATTTTTGTGTGTGTAATAATGAAAAATATGCAACTATAACTAAAGAATAATAACCTAAAATGCCAATTTTCCGAAAATTGAGAGGTGAATCGGATTTTTCGTTTTGATGCAGTAACATTTATGTGGTGTATTACAAATCCATAGAAATACTGTGTCTAACAAAATTCCGATCCGGAATTTGATTAGAAACAAAGTTGTGAATTTTCTATATGAAGGAATCGATTTGAGCTTAGGCATTTCACACAGTGATTGTACATGGAAGAACAAGCGTATGTACATGCAAAAAACACACGATTGTTTTGGAATTTGAGGGCCCTCCTAATGAAATCTCTGAGTCAGCCTTAAGGGTTAACATTTGACCACAGACCCAGCCACACACCACACACACACCAATTAAAAGTCAAACCAATGCTCAAATTGAATCAGTAATTTGAAGAAAATAATTGTCTTTAATAGAATCAATAGATCTTGATGACGAATAGTCCTGCCATCAATTTCCAACCACTTTGATTTGAGCTTTTAGGATATAACACAAGTGCCAAAAGTTTCTGGTGCTTACATAACAAATAGTAGAACGTCACCCGTACTTTGATCACACGTGATAGCGCCAGACGTCGAGCAAACAGAGGTTTTATATACATGTAAAGACGAATGCCCTGCTCAGGAAATTAATGAAAAGCAATCAAGGACGGGACGCTCAAAATTGGCATACTTGATTGACTTGTTACACTCCAAAATATATTTAACAAAACATAATCTAATTAATATCTGTCGTTTGTGTACGTATTTTGTCTGGCTTCAGTGGCTGCACATCTGTGCGTGCTAAAGGAGAGAGAAGATCCGAATGGAAAGATTCGATATTCGCTTCCCTCCAAGGAACGTTGCTATTGCCAGAAAGTTCTGCCTCCAACCGAATGGCCATACCTACCCATTTAAGTGTCCTGCTGTTGACGTTGTCGCCGAAGGAGGCATATGGTACACTGGATTTTCCTGGGCCTCTTATTGTGGGAAGGCGGAATTGACCCCAGAAAAACTGGACGAATTACTCGACAGAAAAACCGTGTGTAGAGTAATCAATCCTGCCACTTTTCCACATGTACTATAAAGACTAAATACGTCTTTTGTCGAATGTGAAAACAGGCCCCGTAGCCATGGGGGGGGGGGGTGAGGGTTGGAAAATACCCCCCCCAGCGATCCTCCAAAAGACGAGAAGAAAGAAAAAGAGAGGAAAAGATAGAAAGAGAAGAAGGGGAGAGAGAGAGAGAAGAAAAGAGGGGAGAAGAACAAACAAAAAGAGAACGGCGTCCAATTGAACTCTAGACTTGGCATAAATCCCAAATCACAATAGTTAAACAAAATGGTTCCCCTCAAGCCACTATTTTGTTTGCAAGTGTAGCCACGGTAATCATACTTGTTAATGTGCCAACAGTTTGTTGATCAAATGGGTAAAATAATTGAAAAAACACGAGCATGTCAGTGGCACGGGCAACGGGAATATAGCCATGGGCCATTCCACCTAGTTTGGTCTACAATGTTAGGGGAAGTTCAGTCGAGGAGCTGAAGTGGTCCAAGAAAAAAACTTGGTAAGGATCGGTTCCCTCGCCCCAGCACCATAAACTTATAGGTCTACTGGCCGTCGATTGGGTGCCCATTCTTTCCTTTGAAATTAAATTACTATACTTTACCTTCAAAAATACCCTTCTTAATAGCCCCCTGGACCCCGACCGCATGCCGTTAGTTGCATTGTTTATGCTCATACCTTCCAAGGACTCTTACTGCGGCGATAACATTTCTTTAGCTTACACGACAACAACACAACCCCCCCCCCCCGACAAAATGTCTAGCGACGGCCCTGTGTGAAAATGCTTTTTAATATATAACGTCGCTGGTTTTACATACTTACCCATTTAAGTGTCCTGATGCGGACCGAAGGCGGCTTATGGTACACTTATTTTCCTGGGCCCCTTACTCAAAGGAGGAATGAGACACAGAAAAATGAACGATTTATTCAACAATTTTTTTTTGCAGTAAGTACAGTGCGAGACAAAAACCCTACATTCAGAATAAAAAATAATAAAAATATTTAAGAATTCCTTTCTTCTCAAATATTTTATATTGTTGTGGAAGATCGATAGGCAGGCTTTCAGAAAACGTTTATTTTCGTGTCAGTTGGACTTTAGAGGAGGGCGTTATGCCTATTTTGCTGAGAGACCTAAAAATCCTGTTTTGTAATTTGAGCCAAACAAAGATGCATCGTTTACATAGAGAGTAACATGGTCTTCAGCAGTGCTTTTAGTAAAAAATAACAGCAACTTATTGTTTAAGAAAAGAAGGTTTAAGGATAATTGCGGATTATAAATTAATATCCATGAGATTCCAAAAGAAAAAAAATATTCAATGTTCAATAGAAAAAAATATTCAATGAAAGGCCTATGGACTGATTTTCAATGGTATTTTATTTGTGTTGTAAGGATATTCTCTATTAATTATTTGTTACACATAGTAGACCGTTTTATTCAAACTGATATGTTTTGCTTTTCAAAAAGAAATCGTATTAACAAATAATGTATTTGCTCTTAATGAGTTATGCTATGCGTCGGTGTCAGTCGCATTTATGGCTAAAAGTGGCCAAGTGGGTCTCTCCGCAAAGTAACATAGTTTCCGAACCTAAACACCGAATGACACCACATAAAATTCTTCTGATTCCCTGTAAACAAACAAAGTAAACATTCAAGCAAAAATAACGTTTAACCTTTCCAGAAAAAAATTCTGTCCTTAATATAGGGTTTTTATTGACTCACAATGTATATCAATCCTGTCACGTGAACTGAAAAAGCTTTTGTCGAATTTGGAATTAATTTATAACAATGCGGGTCCCTGAGTGTCGCGATCACCCGGTCTTTTTTTAAAGCACTGCCTCTTTGGAACCGAGTTTTTTTTTTTTGCGATTAACCCGGTTTGTGGGGCGCGTATCCCGCTAACCAATCGACGTTTGAATCCTGGCCCGGCCCCAAGCAAAACAACCACTACTTCAACCGTGACCGTATACGCCGGCCCTCTGAGAAAAAGGGCGGGCGGACAGACGACAGTTACCGTGGCCTATTGTAATATAGATATCATGTATAACGATGGGGTTATATGCCGACGTTACCTTGCCCTCTATCTCCCAGGGGAAACATGAGAAAGTAAGCAGAGAGGGTTATAAGGAGGGCGTATTATTAACGCTTTAAATGTAAGGCTAGGATTATATTGAATATTGTGTCTACAAACAGATATCTTAAAACGAACTTTCACAAACCGAATGGAGTGCTTTACAACTACCAAACACCCGGAATGCTTATTCTGAAGTCAGATGTGACTGTTATCAGGTAGTACTGAATGTGTATTCACTTGAAATGTTGCAATAGACGATTTGCACGACCCCCATAATGCATCTCGTTAAGTGCCCATTTCCATCCGGGAACTTGTACCAGAGTTCATGTTTACAAAAAAAATCTGTTGTTCGTTCGCGTCGCCGGACAGCGCCTAAAACTACAATACAAACTACTTGTCACGTGAAGTTAATCTAGACGAATATCAAAGGAACAAAAGACAGCCGAGGCACTGATGTTGAAATTTACGACAAAGTCGGTATTTTCGATCGTAATCGTGCCCTACCGGACGATTACACAACTATAAGTGAAGTTTTCTATTATTAGTATTACGCTCTTAACCGTATGTTTTAGTTGACTTGAGGCTGGTACAAGTTCCCGGGTGAAAATGAGTACTTAACGAGATGCATTATGGGGATCGCGTAAATCGTATATTGATAGAGCTCAGTGAACTAGGGGTTCGAGGTCGAACCTAATTGCGCTTTATTTTTATGAATTTATACTATTTCAACTTTATACTTTGCTAAATATTTAATTTCAACAGAGTCAGAAGACTTCACAATGCATACTACAGTCGATTCCTCGTCTGAAGATGGTGTCGAACATGAACAAACACCAGCCATGGAGCAGTGGGTTACGAGTGAAGGTAGTAAATATGACACATATGCCTCTTTTCATGTTTATATAACAGACCGACAAACGGTTAATATGGTAGGCTAGAATTATATTGAGATATTTTGTCTTCAACGAACTAAATACCGAAGGAGGTTCTTCAACTATAAATCCTCAGAGTAACTTATTCTGAGGTCAGGGTCACTGTTTATCAGTTGTCCTAACGTGTATTCAGTTGAACTATTGCCAGTTTTTATAGAGAATAAGTGAACTATAGGGTCGGAACCCTCCTTATAATGGCCTTTTTATGACTCTTATACTTATTTCAACTTTTACTTTGATAAATATTTAACTTCAACAGAGTCAAATGAACCCACAGTGCATACTAACATTCGATTTTCTCGTCTGATCACTTCCGACTCTTGACAAACGGTGATATGAAAGTTCAATGTACCTTGTAACATGTATAACTTCTGAACTGGTCCGCAGAGTGCGCCCAACACGTGTAATTGTACCTCGAAACCCACCATTATAATATTTTATAACTCCGGTATGGTGAATTTTGTTACCGTTGTGGTGCGTTTGATAGCCGATACACCATGTGCGAACTGATTCCGAAATCTGAGTGGGTTACATTCATACTCTATACCTAATTAAATTTGTAAATTATAAATTAATTAACCTTCGTCTTGCGAATTGGGGTGGTGTTGTTACTGCTCTCTTCTATTCTTTTCTCCCTACTAAAACCCCCATTTTTCCGGTGTCAGAATTCCAATTGCCAATGCATTTTGACCGCTCTTTTTTTCACATGCCCCCCCCTATCGGAGTATAGGAAAGGTAAAGAGTTTTATACCAAAGTGACGTAGGGTGTGGCACTCAGCCCCCCTCCCCCTTCGGGAGGGAAATACCACAACGCCAAGTAACGACACGCGCCTAGTATATCACAGACATTGATTTTAGTTGCAATGATAGCTAGGTTCCTCCTCTTTCCTTTTGTACCAAAATGAGTACCAACATACTACAATGTCATAATGACCTCATGTGTCTCGACATGATGAAAATGTTGAGTTACAATATTATTTTTTAGCCTGTAAATTTGCAAAAAAATCCTTTTTCTTTCTTCCTATATGCAGTATTCCCATACGTTATTACCTTATGATATCATAGTGACGTCATCATTGGTTTTCTACATATTTTGGATACCAATGGATATAATAAACTCTAAAGCTATATTGTAGGTAACCAAATTTATAGGATTGGATGTTCAATAAGAAATGTCAAGGGGGTGGTTACTCCCTTCCGGTGGTGTGTTTACAAAAAATTGCTCATTTAGACAAGGGTTAATAACAATAGTTTAAAATTTAATGAAATGCCATGCTATTGGGACGTTTTTAATTTCAGAAACGAAATTTTTCCTGATCTTTCAATTTATCTTTCCAATATTCAAGTGTACTCATTCAAATTTGAGGCGGGCTTTCCCAGTATGGCCCGAAGAGCGATTGTCCAGTCCGCCCGCAAAGGCAGTAACGTGATAGGGTCTTTGAAACAGTGTTGTTGGTCCTTGACTCATAGTTCCATGGTCATAAGAGTGGAGTCAAAATGCAATTGTTTAGTATGTTTTTATGTTTAAGGACATTTTAAAAACTTTTTTTTTTTCGAAACAAAAATTAAGGCCATCGCATAATTTGCCTATATTTCTTCAAAAATGTAACATGACACCTATTCCCTCCTATGTATACCAGAGCAAAGAGGGCTAATTGTTAATGTCGCTAGAATCTTCTTGTGTACAATCAGATATCGTAAAACTTACTTTATCAGGCAGTGCTGAGCCTATGGGCTATTAATTTTAGACTTTTCGATTATCATCCAATGCCTTATACTCTCTCTCACCTCTCTCTCTCTCTCTCTCTATCTTTGTCTCTCTCTCTTTCTCCCTCTCCCTCTCTCTCTCCTCTCTCCTGTATGTGTTGTGGGGATTCCTGTCAACATTAACTACATCCTTAAGTTTCAGATCTTTTGTAAGGGTTAGTATACCAAAATTTCAAAGTGTCCTGGGAGTCCTTTTGAGCATTAGTCGGATTGACTCTTGGGCTGAGAGAAAAATGATAAACATTCTATAGTCGATTCGCGTGATACTTTCGTCCCCCTGGAGTTTTTGGACCTATTCAATAAGTCGGAGAGGGAAAATGAAAGAACAATGCACGTGGGCCCACGGCCGGATTACTCTTGTGAGGACACTGGCGGGTCATATAACACCACCTCCACTAAATACAATTTCATGTCATGTATGAAACGCACAATAGTGTATTCCAGGCTTTAACATTCCTCATCCTCACAATAACACTATTAACAGACAAGTCGCCTGACGTCTCCAGTGAATTTTTCAACCTCCGCAAGAATGGTACTGGGTCACATATCGGATGAATTTGCTTCACAGCTCTGTATATTCTGTTGAAGTAAGAGAGTTTCGGTGGAAAGAACAGTAAAATTACTTTGTTATTTGAATAAAGAAGATAATAACCGACATTGTAGAGTGGTCTTTTCCTGTCCGAAATCTCAATAATAATCGTGCTGGGATGAAATTAACAACATTTGTAACCGCGGGAGCACCGGGCTAGCGGCTTGCCGAAATAAAGGGGCGATTCTATCAAAATACGCTACCAGTGTGTGCAAGATGTCCCATATTGGAGATATGTAACACTCAGCCCTCTACTCTGGTAGGCTGCATTTAGAAATCTTTATCAATTCTGGAGGAAGCTATTTAAAATTTGGTTAAGTTCACGTTAATTCTGGCATCACTATTATGCCTGTCTGACTATTCAGAAACTCGATGTTGCCATTTTGCCCTGACCATTTAGTGACCTTGACACAATGTCAAAGGTCAAATGTCATACATCTCCAAAGTATATCGACCTTAGTATCAAAATGTGCCCAATTCATAAGGAACACTGTATGTGACTTTCATTTTTGGATTTAATTTGACCATTCGTATTTTTTGCAAAATGCAAATAAGCTAACGTGTTAGAAAAAAATGTGCATAATGTTGAAATATTGACTTAAACAATCACCAATGTGAAATGAATACAGTTGGGATTAGAGTACATAATGTTATGGCATTGAAACTCTTGTGACCTTGAACTAAAGGTTATATGCACAGCAGTGCAAATGTATAGTGGTCTAAAAGATTCATGATGTAGAATCTTCATCTTCTTCCTCATCGTCAATCCCCATGAGATATCCGTTGTCACTATCTGAACAGTAATCATCATTTGCTTCACATGCACACATCTCTGTATAGTTCATATTGTGTGATCTGCAAGAACACCGAGAGCTGCATTTTGTTTTCTTGCATAGATTTAACTAAGTTAGTGATGGCATAAGGGGCAGGGAGTTGTTTTGTGGGAATTAGCACCAGAGCCAGCGCACCATCTTCAGATCTCCACCTTAAATCTGTAGCAGGTGGGAGCTGTGGGTGAGGTGTGTCATCTTGGTTGAGATTCATTTCATGAGATGGTGTTTGAGGAAGCAGCCATTCTTGCACCATCAAATATAACATATATCTGATGAGGACAAAGGTATTAAACATCTAGACACAAAAAGAAAGCTCTCAGAAAGAAAAAATATGGCTGAAGAAGAAATTGAACCTACAGGAAAAGGGAATCAACAGGGAAACAACCAATGGAAATCGACACCAACACCGCCGAGGAAGTCCTCACCAGAATAAATGCAGGGTGGAGATGTTTTAAAACTTGTTGACAGATACGAACGTCCCTAAGTCTCGAAAGAAGAGTTGTTCTGACAACCATGATTCATGGAGCTGAGACATTGTCATCAACTGAAGAAATGGAACACAAATTTAATACAGCCCAAAGAACAATTGAAAAAAATGCTTCATCTCACGTGAATAGACAGAGTTCGCCACACGGAAATTAGGCAAAGAACCTAGGTGAAAGAGAATCAAAATGGAAATCGGCAGAACACAAGACAACAGATGGACAAAAGTGACAGCCAAGAAAAGGGAAAAAGAGAAGATGAAGACAGAAAAGGTACTGGAGAGATGACATTGCAGGGTACATAAAGACAACAGCACTCTAAATTCTAGGGATTTAAAAGTTAATCCTTATGATTGTAGTTAGTGACCAATCAATGTTAGGATTGAAAGGGCCATGGTCCGATCACTAATAGCCTCGTCCCCAGAACCCCAGATTTTACCAAAAGTGGTCAAAATTTTCGTATCTGAAGAAAGCTATTATTTTTCTCATTTACTCTGAGAAATGTTAAGGCTAAAAGGGTGTTTGCTTAAACTAAAAAAAAAGAGCGAAAATGTGCCCTATTTTGGTCGACCAATATTAATTTTACACTGTAGTCTATTCTATGGGTTAACAAAATCACGTAGCTCTTACATCAAAACGGATTGAAATATTGACGCAACACTTTACTCATGGGGTTTACTGTGAATTGGACGTTTCGAAAGCTCACCCAAAGTCTGCTGGATTTAGCATGGTACTTTGTCACGTATCCTACTCCCAACAGATGCTGGGCCTGTGCCTCTTGTGTCGGTAGAATGATTCCAATTTCTCTGCCTTTTCTGAGTGAATGACCTCTGCCTTTTGCTATTAATGCAGCAAGCTGCAAATGGAGTCTTTGAAAGACTGAAAATACCGTTTCAACTTTATACTTTGATAAATCTTTAACAGAGTCAGAGGAACTCAAAATGCAAACTACAGTGGATTCCTCGTCTGAAGATGGTGGCGAACATGTAGAAACAACAGCTATAGAGCAGTGGGTTACGAGTGAAGGTGAGTAAATATAACACCTATTTCTCCTTTCATGTAATACCAGACAGGAGAGAGCTAATATGATTAGGCTAGAATTATTTCTAAACCTTTCGTCTATAGACAGATACCTTAAAATCTAACTTTATGTACCGAAGAAGGTGCTTCCAAGACCAAACACTATGAGTGCTTAGGTCAGAGGTAGACTGTTATCAGATAATCCGAAATTTGTATTCTGTTGAACCGTTGCAATTGAGAGGGATCAGTGAACTAGTTGAACTAGGGGTTCGGGAAACTCCTTGTGGCCTTGTTTTCAAAGCTTTAAACGATACATCTTTAATTTCAACAGAGTCAGATGAACTCACAACGCATACTACAGTCGATTCCTCGTCTGAAGATGCTGGCGAACATGTACAAACAACAGCTATGGAGCAGTGGGTTACGAGTGAGAGTGAGTAAATATGACACATATTTCCTCTTTCATGTTTATCATGTTTATATCAGACAGAAGAGGGCTAATATGATAAGACTGGAGTTATTTTGTCAACCTTTGTGAAGAAGTAGATATCGTATTACTTTACATATGGAAGAAGGCGCCAAGCCTATGTACTATTATTTAAGACGAAGTAGGTAGTTTAGTTCTGACCTTTAGTAGGGATAGTATACTGAGATTGCAACGTACTTGAAAGTCCGTTTTGAGTTTCATATAAACGGTAAAAGGCAAATGGTGCAAAAATAAAACATGGCAACCGAAATCCTTTTAGTTCTTCTTCGGAAGACGATCAGAACAACGGTTATGAATCAATGTACAAATAGGGCCTCATTGGTTTTCGAGTCACATCATATTTTCGCCATGGTACAACTGACGGTCATACAGTCCCAAAAAACGTTACCCAAAAGGAAGTTGATATTGTTCCCTTTTTTATTGATGGATTTTAATTTATCATAAACCAAAAGTTGCAGTTTTTTTGGAGTTTTTCAATGGTCACTGCAGCTATGGCGACAGGAGGAACACCCTGACCCACAATCAACACACACGTATTATGCATGTCTTGTACCATAAATACCATGAAAAATCCCAAAACTGCAACTTTTGGTTGGTGGTTTTGCGTCTTTGGGCGTTCTATCAATTTATAGGTTTTAAATGCCCGGCTGATCACTTCTCTTTCAACATCCTGTTATAACATACACAAGAATCTCGTAACCATCAGCACGCTCTGATACGTGTCTCCTGACAGCCATCTTGTCGACATAAAATCAGAAGAGAACAACATTCATAGCTCAAGTACTGACCACAACGTAGTGGGGACGGGCTGGATGGACTTACTTGTGAGGCAGATGGAGATCCTTAACTGGTCAGATGGTCTCCGGTAAACATACGCGTGGAATCCATGGGGAATGATAACAAAACAAGCAAACATCCATGCAGTCGACTGGATCAAAATTTAATTGTCGTTGGGCTGACTATACTGTTCTGATGCTTATCATCGATTGTCTGTGAATATGAATGTAAGTTATACCAAAGCGTATAATCATTATTGTAATTCAATTCGAGGTTAGAATCAGTCAAATAAAAAAATACGCGGACGCATGGATGCATCGTTTTTGAATTGATGTGATGAACCACTCTGTAACATGGTTTTGAAATCCCTAATCCTTCCACTTCATTTCACCAAAAATGTCATAATATGATGTAGCCTCTCTGCCGACGGAATATTTTCTTTCATCTCTTTGACGTCCAGCTCCAGGATTTTCTCATTTGATTATATCGGCATATCGGCAAATTACTCTATACCTACGCACCTTGTCTTTATTTTTATTCATTAATTTATCCGGCCGTTTGTAAAACACGGAATCGCCTAAAGCGCCTACTTCTTCGCTTATAATCTGATCCCTGTGTTGTGTATTGTAGCCCGAACAAATAACTTAGTTGAAATCTTGTAGAAAAACCAACAATAACCTAAAAACAAATATCGTTGAAATGCAAAATTTGGTGTGTTTGTCCCAAAATTCATGGTTGAAATTACCAAAATCTCCTAACTTTCACTTCTTTGGCAGAAATCTCAATCATAGTCTCGGTCCCAGCCTGCAAGGAGTCATCTCATTTATTTAGCTTGATTGGTCTCTAGCACAAAGTTAATGAATTGCGGATGAATGGGCGGTGTGAGCCTATTACCGAGGGGTAATTTGGGGCGATCAATTTGAGGCAGATGAGGGGTCGAGAACAGCTTGTTAAGTGGTCATACCGTCCTCATGTCAAGATGCCGGTGAAAAGGCAAGACAAACTATGCACATCCATACAAAGCATATTTTGCCAGTCTTGTGTTCGTCGTCCACCACCATGCACCCTTGGATACTCATAGTTCGACAGTTTAACCAATATCCCAATTCACATCATATAGTCACACCGGTTACTGTATTCCGGCTTTAGACCGTTAACAACTTATTCCGTCATTAAGTTAGTGGGTCAATGACGTCACGGTGGCCAAACATTTTGCAAGACTATTCAGAGTGGAATTGGTGAAGACCGAGCTGAGACTGAGCTGAGACTAATTAGATCTCTCGGTCTGAGATCACTCCCCTACTTTTATCTTTTGTTTGATTTAGTAGATTACCTAATCACTTTAAATCAACCATCCGCCATGTGTAAATCTGTGTAGTCTTCATATTCAGCACCACGCATTGCAGTGATCCACCGTCGTATCGGAGATTATTTTCACTTACCTAGGGGAGTCCTGTTTTCCCCTTGTGCCAATGAAGCAATTCCATACATGGAGGTAGGGAGAATTAAGCTAAGTAAGAGATTTAGGCATTCCGTTTTTTACAACCGCACAAACGGGCGCTCGTTATCATTGTTTTATTCGTTACAGAATAAAACCAAGTGGTGCGAAGGGTAGAATGTAATTATGCAAAATATCACCAAGTACTGTATGAGTACAACAATGTATTTATAAAATAACTATACTGGTTCGGTTTGATATGCCATGATCAAGATATAGCCAGGAGACTGTTCAGCATTAATTGCGGCCATCACCGTGGGCCTGATCTTAAATACAAATGAAGACGGCCTTACTCGTGCATTATGTGGAATCTTGTCCTTACTTATTATGTATTGTCCCATGAAATTTAACGTGTTGTTACATTATTCACCCTCTTCATTCTCAGAATGTTTTGGTGTTTGCAATTACATAGAAGGTCTTCCCAGCTGCACCGCACAATATGCCGTTAATCGTGTTACAAACGTCTAGCCCTCTTCTATTCATAGATTATCCTTTTATGTCTTTTTTTTTAAATTTCGTTGCCCCCGACCTTTTATTTTTGATACTGTGGTAAGTAGCTGACCACATTATCAAACCTTTGCTTTTTGATACTGTGGTCAGTAGCGGCACATATTATCAAAAAAATAAGGTCTGGCCACGAACTTTAAGAAACGAAAGAAATACAACAGTCAATCTAGAAATACTAGAGGAATCGGTGTAGAAATAACGTCTACCATTGTTAGGGGGTGATGGATTATGTCAAATAGTATCGCCATTACTTGACACCTGCCATGAATTCATAACATCTGGTTTTAAATCAAACAGATGAAATGAGACAAACACAAACGTCTGGTCAGGCTGAATGCCACATCGATCTATTGTTTATATGTGTGTAACAGCATGACTGTAGTCAAAAAACAATTTTCTGTAGTGTCGTATAGAATGGTATTATTACGGACACAGGCAATTCAAGACAACATGATTACTGTTCAATATTCCCTGAATGAATTTAGAAATATTAATTTAGGGAGCGACCAACAATGGCGTAAAATTGCATATGCTAATATATAAATTTGCATCTATAATACAATAGTAACGAAACAACATAAAAAATTGTCAGCTGAATGCCACAGTATACTTAGTTGATAGGTGTGGTCGTAACGCACACTGTATTGAAAATATAACGCTGTAGTGTCAAAGAATGGCATTTTTACTGGTCAAGGTGAATTCCACCAATATGAGCGCGGATTTTGCAAAATATTATCATATGCTAAATATACAATTCATTACAACAGAAGAAATGTTATATATATAAAAAGACAGAGTTCAAGCCACGAACTACCTTACTGTTGCTTTTAACGCGACCGCCTCACAAACGAGTCAGTGTGTCACTTGACTTGCTCTTATTAAGTCATCTCTCATCAATCGTCTATGCTAAATCAAAGAACGACACCGAACCAAATTTGTCACAACAACCACAACCAACGTGACTGTTACCGCCCAGCTTCAATTGAATTCACTAGTTTCCATGAGTTTTTGAACCTTGACATCCGATATCCCTTTTTCAAAAGCTCGACTCATTATTGGTTACCCCTATTGTGAATTATCCTTCACTAAATCTAGACTTTTACAACGACCATATAAGCAAACGTGGGCATTAAAGTGTTTTTATTTTGTAAGAAAATGACATTAAATCATAGGCTAAGTATCAATGAATGTACAAAAGAGCAAAGTTAACATATTTTAAAGGTTTTTAAGCTTTCTTTTTTGCTCGACGTTTATGTTAATTAAAGAATAATAAGTAGGACATTCGGGGGCGAGACTTGCAAGCGACTACGGGGGCGAACCACGGCCTGAACAAGACACATTATTTCTATCATTGTCCTGCTTCGATCTCAACTTAATACCTAAAGGGCAACTTATCTCCCAAGCTTTTGTCCATGTTTAGGAACAAGTGGACAAGATTTTGACACGTTGTTAAAGGATCGTTAACTCTCTGGACCCTTGTCTGGTTTTCCATGGATTAATAACGGATTAATCGTGAAAAGTATGGTGACAGCCTGATACACTTTTATCTAGCATGAGTAGAATATCATAGGGGCCCTTATTTAAGGAATTTGTGGGGGGGTTTTAACCCCCACTACAGAAAATGTTTGACACTTGGTATTAGTATGGACCCCTACAATCAATGCTAGGTAGGTATTACTCTCAAATTGTGGTATGACTTTTTCAATAGGGCCAATTTTAAGTTTACACAGGGTCCAAACTTTAAAATGCCCCAATCATGTTGAAATGTATGAAACAACTCTATTGTTATGGCCCGCTCCCCGTATCAAATCATGGGGAGTTTTTTTTCCGCGCATGTCGAGTTTCACCTCGCTGTGTATCGAGTTTTCCCTTCCTCGCCATATTCGAGTGTGCAGCGTTTATCTTTCAGAGTTTACACAAAATCGCTAAATCTGGTCCAGTTTTTGCCCTCTATACAAATGAGTTGTTGCCTCTATATGGTGAGGTTGACATAAATCATGTCCAGTTTTATTTACGCTCCATCGTAAGTCAATCTTGTGGCGAGTTTTCCCCGCGCATAGTCGAGTTTCACACACGCTTTGTGTATCGATTTTTCCCCTTCCTCGCCATATGTCGAGTTGGCAGCGTTATATGTCGAGTTTACCAACTACCAGCGCTATATGTCCATTTTGTTTGCCCCTCTATACATCGAGTTTTGCTCTCTATCTGGGTAGTTTACATAAATCATGTCCAGTTTTCACAATCTCGACATGATTTTTTCGTGCAACAGGAAAAAAAGAGGAAAACTCGACATGATTTTTTGGGTGTCTGTGTACAAACAAATTCATGTTGAGTTTGCCTCATGTTTAGAAAAAAAATCATGTCGAGTTTGCTCATGTTGATAAAAAAAATCAATGTCGAGTTGCTCATGTTGATAAAAAATCATGTCCAGTTTGCAACGCACATGTTGAAAAGAAATCGATGTCGAGTTTTTTTAAAACGCGGCATGATTTATTCTGGAACATGATTTATATCTTGACATGATTTATTAAAACTCCGCACATAGAGTTCAAACTGGATAGGCAGCGCTGTAAACTCGACATTAAGCGGGTGTAAACTCGATATTCGGCGCATGAAACTCGCCATGATTTGATACTTGGAGCGTGTGCCATTATTCGTCCATATCTAAGCATAAGGATTCAAAAAGTGATAGTTTTGTACCACCTACGACGCATTGTTTTTAGAGTTTATAGGTAAAAATTGCTAAATGGTAAAAAAGTCAATCTCAATTTGTACAGGGTCAACAATTAACTTAATCTGATTATATTTTAAATACGTGCAAATTAATGCCTGAGGTCAGCGGACTCTTCCCAAAAAGTATGTTTGATTATGTTAAATTTTTACTTACGGAGAATAAGAGGGCAAAGACGGTCATACCAATTGGATTATGTTGCCCTAATGACGCCTTAAGCTAGATTGAACAACTTTCTATCACTTTTTTCAACAAATTGGAGCAAACTTCTGATTTTGACACCCCTTGTACAAATAGAAATTGACCTTTTTTTACATTTGAGCACATTTTTACCATATAACTCCCAACAAAGATTTCAAAAATGAATTGGAGCATTTTAAAAATTTGAACCCCGGTGCCAACTGAATTGGCTCCTATTGAAAGTGACACCACAATTTTTGAGAGTACAACCATCCTAGCGTTGATATTTAGGGTCCATACTAACTACCAAGGTGTCAAACTTTCTGTAGTGATGGGTAAACGATGATTGTTTGACCTGGTCCTAGCTCCCTGCCACTATTACCGTTATGACACTGTACAGCTTGACAAATTCTTTTTTCACGCCAACTTCCTTTTTCGCTCACCTCCCGAATACTGGACCAGTAGATGGTCCGAAAGTCCCAATGATTGTAATACAACACAAGAACACGATTCCCAAAAAAATAGTTCCCCCAAAATTCAAGGACTTTCGTTGCATAACGTCACTTAGCACCTGGATGATGAAAAGATTTTAAAACAAATGAAGAGAGGAAGCATTTGGCTCTGCCACAAAAGAAAGTCGTCCGTTTTTTTTTTCCAAAAAAACACCTTTTGGAATCAACATAAACACTCCCTTTCCAAAAATTTGATGTTGCAAGTTGTCGAAAAAGGGCACTTTAACGTATTCACCAAGTCAAGATATTATCGATTCACAACAACGATTTCGTTTCTTTCTTTATTTATTTTCATTGCGGTCTAAAGTAAAAAGCTTAAAAATTGGACCCCTATGCAAACAAACACACAGAACAAATATGCAGAAAACAAACAAGCATGAGATGGTAATCTTTTATTCATCGGATGCTCAATAAAGTCATTTTTCTTTTGCTACATTTGCTCTTTTATGAAGAGGTAATGTTTTTGAAATCCCGGTTTTCAATCAAAATAAGCTTGTTTTGTCATTCAGGTGACTGTATGACATCGTTGTAGTGGTTCCACATGCTGTTTATCAATTTTGCGATGTGTGTTTCATAAAATGCAGTGTCCATGCGTCGTGGATAATTCCACACCACATTGACCATTGTAGCGTTCCTCCTTATTTATCTGCTTTCGGGATTTCACTTGATTTTGCATACCCAATCTCATCTCTCATTTGTTTTTGTGTCTGCATTTGTCTTGTCTGTTATTTTTTGTCCTATGCTTTAATCATTTTAACACTCCTTAGTGCCCAAGGGGGAGGGGGGTGTTTTTGTGGGGTTTTTGTTCTTTTGTTTATTTTGATTTCTGCTTTCACGCAAATCAAATTTTCACGAGTTTTTTGCTAATTGTCGTATTTATGAATACGCTTCCCTGACCTGATACAAAAAAAAAATTAATCCGCCCACGGCTTCATTAGAATAATCAGGTTGGGGTCTCCTGGAACCTCCCCCCCCCCTGGCACTAACGGAAGTGAAAAAAATCAAGATATGTTCCTAATGAAAAAGTAAGTAATTAAATCTTTGGATTTATTTGGCTTAGATATATACCGTAGGAGGTAAATTGAATTAATAATTAATAATACTTAAATCAACTAACGCTTTTTATAATGCTGAAGGCATCAATTTTAATTTTGTCATGCCGTGCTCTTAACTTAAAAAATAAGACGATTTTTTGAAGTTTCTGAGAAAATCAATATGGTATAATTTGGCTATATTTTGCATATTATTATTTTAATTATTTATTCCTAGATAATATACTGATTATTTTGGTTCAAAACACCGTATATTGGAGTTGCTGAGATGAAATTTGGCGAACTCACTCTTTTTCGAAGAGTGACAATTTCAATTGGCCAAGGTCATAGGTCAAAGGTATGGATTTTCAAATTTATCATTGTTTGGGTATTGGTTTTTACGTGACCCCCCATTTATTTGTGTTAGTGTCATCATCGAAATCTTGCGCCCGATGAAAGTGTTATCCTGGGTTTGTCCCTACCTGCCCCCCCCCCCCCGGCACTAACGGAAGTTTTTTTTAGCTTGGGGTTAAAGTTTGAAAGGAAGGGTGGGTAAGGGTAAGGTCGAGGTCAGAAGAGTGGAGTTGGCGAAGGGGGGGAGAAGTAGAAAGAGGGCCTGCGGAGTTCCGCTTTTTTCCTCTTCTTTGTCCTTTCCTCCCGCCCTGCCTCTCCCCGCCCTGCCCTGCCTCTCCTTGATATGTCAATTGATATTTTTTACATTTAGAGCTTTGACATACGCTACCTTGGGCCACGTTTTCTGAGCATCATTTTTGGAAAGAGAGAGTGTGTGTTGATGCCAAAAGTGGTTTTTGGAAAAGCGACAACTGTTGTGGCAAGCCAAATGTTTCCTAATCTTCAAAACTGTTTAAAATATTCTAACCATTCATTTCTAAATGAATGAATTATGAATTAAATGTCCAGGAATTTTATGGGGAACTTATTTTTTGGAACCCCTTATTTAGCCATGGCATAGCCTAATATAGATTTTTTTGTTATATGGATTCCATGGCAAGTAATAATTTTTGATATTAGGCATATACAAAGTTACATATAATTTTTTATAAAAAGGGAGCATTCAGAATTTGCTTAAGAATAATTGGATACTAGGCAGTTTCACAATGAATAGCGTGTATTTGATCGGTGGTTTCGTTTTCAAAACATGTAATTAACACTTAAAAATTCATATCGTAATTGTAGGTGTGTATTTTTAAGTCTTATCAGTACTGTGTATCTCCTAAATTACATTCGTATTAATTTTTTGCGCAGTTGATTCAGCAACAAGTAAAAACGACAGAATCTTGACCAGGTGAAGAATGGATTTCGACGACTTTCAAAATAAAAGTAATACAATATAAAATAATTTTAAAATATTATTCCGAAGGCATATTTTAAGGTGCAAAGAAGTGTAATTTATTGAGATGCATTGTCGTCGCATTTGTATGACCTTTGCATTGGGCCTTTTGATATGGAAAGGTGGTAACGTCAGTGACGAGCAGATCACAGTATTATATTAATATAACTATGATTATTTAATGCAAAATGCCATCAGGTTCACCATTCGCTGTGTTGATTGTTTGTACCAAGAGAAGGTATTAGTGTTATTCCCACAATGCATTCTTCCAATATTTTTGCATGGTTCATTATGAATTTATAGTCACATAAAGACTTGAATTGAAAGATTGGGATGCGTTCTGTAACATTTAATTACTTGTTGTCAGTATAAATTCATGTACAACAGTGCCAAAAATTGTATTGGAAGAATTATTGCATTGTGGGAAGAACACTATACCTATCTCCGTTTGACCTTTTTAAATCTGCACACCCCCCCCCCACGCGTGGGTCAGGTGACGCTTCGGGTTGCCCACCACCAAATAAATTGTCCTTGGTTTATGTACAAAATGGCCCTAATTAAAACGTGATTTCTCATGACCGAAGCGACTACAATATTAAATATGCATTAACTGGACCGCTAATCCTGTGCACACCATTCAGCCATGCAGAGGAATCCATAAGCTGAGCACGGATTCTTCTTAAATTAGCTTACCTTGGACTGCTAATCCTCTGCATCCCATTTTTTTCAACCAGAGGAATTCATAAGTTGATCACGGATTTTCGAGCTAATGAAGCGTGAAGACAAATTCTAGTCGAAAATATTCTATTGGAAGAGGGTACAAATTATTCTCTAATTAATCAGTAGAAAGACTCACAAACTTTTTAAAAAAAAAAAAAAAACCTTGATGGCGTGATTTGGGTTTATAACACAAAATATGGCCCAGAAAGTTCCAGCTTTTACTATTTTCAACCTTTTTTACCTTTTTTTCTAAACACTTTTCAGGCCAGAGGGGGGCAGGCTAGATATATTTATTGGTGTGGAATGTTTCGCTTTGCAGGTGCTCCGATCTGTGTTTGCGGGTGTTACATAACAACGCGTTCACTCTGCCTAAGTCAATGATTGTGCAGAGTGAATCAAACGTGATTGAACTGTTATGTAAATTACGTTAATTCATATTACTGCTAGTTCGGGGCTCTCTCTCTCTCCTCTGCAAATGGCGAAACGTGCAATGAAGCGAATAAAATTGCAGGAATCATAACTCATAATGTCCATCTGCAGCCAGATTTAAGGAGGTTTGGACCTCAAAGTACTTAAAATGTTACTTCTCACAAAAAAAAAATACATTTGAGTATATTTGTGGACTCGAATTGTATTTCTTTTGTTCTTTGGTTAGCAAAAGAAGAGGTACTTGAAATGTATTTGAAATGTACTTTATCTCTCAACATTCCTGAGTTCGAATTTGTAACGTGGAAATAACACATTTTAAGATAACACTATGAAATAATACTTTTAATAACACACTCTTGGAATAATACATTTTAAGTACACTATTTTGGAACTACTACCTTTTGAGTACCTATTTGGAAATAATACATTTCAAGTACACTATTTGGAAAAATAATTTGGAGTACACTTATTGGAAATAACTACATTTCAAGTACACTAGTTGGAAATCATACATTTGGAGTACACTATTTGGAAATATACAGTTTCAAGTACCACTATTTGGACAGTCTAAGGACATTCTGAGTACAAATTAGGAACCAAAAATCGAGTTGCTCAGAGTTTACAAATTTATGGTCTGAGTTGAATTTTGCAGTAACATTATGCTGGAAATGGACATTTCCCAAACCACTAAGGCTTGCACTCGAAGACGGATCTTAAGATACATAAACGCTTCTCATTTTGGATCGCCTTTGTATTCAAAGGGGATAAGCGCAGGTCATCCAGATGTAACAAATGGATTACAAATTTAGGGACGGCAGATACCACAAACAGTCTGTAACATGGTTCTAGTATGGGTGTTGTGTGTAGGGGGTATTTTGTGTGTGGTTGTACCAATTGATACCACCACTAAGACGACAAAAAAAAAGCCCCAAAAAAACAGTCGGTAACACGTATAATTATGTGTGTTGTGTGTAGGGTATTTTGTGTGTATTTTGTGTGTAGTGTGTTACAATGATTTAACAAAACACCACAAGGACGGAAAAAATGCCCAAACAGTCTGTAAACCGTCTAATAGGTGTGTTTTGTGTGTCGGGTATTTTGTGTGTATTGTGTGTAAAGGTGGGTACAAATCTGATTAACCAACACCAAGGACCGGGGGAAAAAAATGCCCAAAAAACAGTCTTGTAACCGCTAATATGTGTGGTTGTGTGTTAGGGTATTTGTGTGCAGTGTGTAACACTGGTTACAACAGCAAGACGGGGGAAAAGACAAAAAAAACAGTCTGCTACCGGTCAATAGGTGTTGTGTGTAGGGTATTGTGTGTGTTTGTGTGTACAATGGATACATCACCAGGAACGGGGGAGATACCAAAACTTTTGTCTGTAACACGTTTGATATGGTGTGTTTGGTGTTAGGGTATTTTTGTTGGATTTGTATGTAGTGCTATACAATGGGACTGGTAACAACCCAAGACGGAAAGATGCTCCCAAAAGCAGTCTGTTAAAAACAAACACGTTATTATGTGGATTTGTGTTGTGTAGGGTATTTTGTGTGTATGTTGTGCGTGTGTGTAACACAATGGTAAAACACCAAAGGACAGGGGAAGTTACCAAAAACCAGTCTGTAATCACGTTTAGTAGGTGTGTTGTGGTGGGATTAGTTGTGTGTTTGTGGGTAGTGTGTACAATGGTACAACACCAATACGGGAGATACCAAAACAGTCGTACCGTCTATAATTGTTTTGTGTGTAATGTAGTTTGTGTGTGTGTGTGTGAGGATTAATCATTGGGTGTTTTTTTAGTTGGTGTACAATGAAACAATATAAGACGGGAAGTATGCCAAACATCCTGTAACACTCTATTATGTGTATTTGTTGTGTAGGGTATTTTTTGTGTTGTTTTGTGTGAGGTGACAATAATACAATACCAAGACGGGAAGATACAAAACAGGTCTGTAACAACATCTAATAGTGTGTTTTGTGTTACGTATTTTCTGTGTGTTGTGTGTACACTGGTACAATAATAAGGAAAGATATCCAAAACAGTCTGTAACACGTCTAATATTGTTAGGGTATTTTGTGTGTGTTTTGTGTGCAGTGTGTACAATGGCCACACCAAGATTGGGATAAAATAAAACCAGTCTGTAACCGTCTAGTATGTGTGTTGGTGTAGGGTAATTTTGTGAGATTTGCGTGTAGTGTGTACAATGATACAACACCAAGACAGGAAGATACCAAAACAGTCTGTAACACGTCTAATATGTTTCAGTTTCAGTTTATTTACCAAAATACATATGAAAAAGAAAACACTTAGTAATTATGGGTGGGTGAACCAAAAGAGAAGCAAGCTCGTACAATTTTTGGCCACCCAATAAGAATATATAAAAACTAAACAAGTGCAGACAAGGACCATGAATATTACAAGCTCAGAGTGCCGAAAAAACAAGATCCATACAGACAATATTGAGAACAGACTTGTGGGAATAATATTTTATCGATTAATATAACATTGCTAATAGCATTGTTTAATGGGTGACATTAATAAAATGTCTCTAAACCCTGAATAAATGAAGGTATGCGTCTGAGCAGGAAAAAGGCTATCTCTTCTCAGCCCTGCTACAAAATCCTCCTCTCCAGTCCAATGTGGGGGGGTGTTTGTGCTTGTCATAAATACCTGGGCATTTTTCTCATCAAATTTGAATGGGGATCAAGTTACTATGTTACTAGCTAAAGCAATCCAGGCTTGCTTGGTTTTTATTAGGCGGCTTGATTCGCTGCAATGATGGCAAATTTTTAGTTAACTATACGCTACCCTTTGCCGCCTATTATCGAGTATGGTATCCCAGCCTGGATGCCATACCAAACCGGTCATATTAAGAAAATTGAAAATGTCACCAGATGTCTTGTTCGTGTTTGTATTCCCGCTCCCAGGGGGGAGCTTACCTATGAATCCGCCTTCAAACTTTAGGTCTTAGTTCATATCCACCGCTTTCTGTACATCTCAATTGCATTTGTTATTAAGTGTCTATATGGGCGTTTATTGAAATTAACCCTTTTGATTATATATCGTTGAATACACGTCATGCAGACACTCTTCAAATTTCGTCACACTTGTGCTCGGACTGATTGTTTTAATATTACTGGTTTTAAAAATAGGTTTTCCGTTCATTTGAACATCTCCCAAAAATATAAAGGACAAGCTTGTCATTAACCAAATGGCTTCCTTTCCAGCCTCAAGTGTCATTTAAGAGAAAACAGTGGTAATTTCCAGTATTTTTTAGTATTTATGTTGCAATATATATTTTTTAGTTATCAATCAAGCATCATGGTTTGTGTTGGAGTGTTCGTATTTTTCCATGATATTGTTTCTCTTCTTCTGTGTGGTTGAGTAGTGTTTGGGTTAGCCCTTTGATAGGTCAAAAATGCCACTGTTTGGTCTATCCCCGCCAGGCTACTTTTGTCGTCCCTTGTTTTGTAATCTAAGTGGAACTGCTGCGGATCTCCTTTGCAGCTATGATGCTTATGTATTATGGGTGGTTTATCTAAATTAAATATAGTGCATTTAATGTTTTATGTGTATGCTTTGTATGTTTTTTATGCTGGCAAATAAATGAAATGAAATGAAATGAAATGAAAAAATGAAAAATTGAAATGAAATGAAAGAAAATAACATGACCCAAGTCATGAATGCAATGAATTACAAGTTTAAATATATAAATGGTATGCCATAAATAATGACGCTCAAGTTCTAAGCAAATATAAAGGGAGATGGCCCGATATTAAATAAGAATAGAATAAATACGATTGAAAACTAAATCCATCATCTTATCGGATGATGTCGCCCCAAAACTTCATCAACAGTCTCACGTCGACACCCCGTTCATCCCATGTGAGAGCCAAAAAAACGCGACCCAGGGCCCGCACGCCCCACAGAGGCACCAATAGAAATTAAAAAAATAAATAATAAAAACATTTCGCGGTTCTCGGCTTTCGCGCTGCATATTCAAAGAATATAATTAGCTGTGGGCCGCTCCATGAACCTTTGACCTTGGCCCTGCCCTTGACTCATCAACATATGAGGGTCCCATGGGCACCTATGACACAAGTGTGGTTCCAATTGAAACTTCAAATTTCAATAGAGGTCATTTTACATTTTAGCCTATTTCAACTTGACCTAACCATTGGACCTTTACTCAGCACATGACCTTTGACCTCATCAACCCTAATGAGGGATCCATGGTGCACATATGCAGATGTTTAGTTCCAATTTGAACTTTCAACTTTTCAATTGAGGGTCAAATGTAAAAGAAAATACATTTTAGGGACAACACCCACACACATACATCCACACATACACACATCAACACGCACACGGATTGCTTAGTTGGTCCTCCAGCTAAAGCTGACGGCCCACAAAAAACAATGGGGATAAGGCTAATGCGATCGGGCCATGTCCCTTTAAAACAGGTTTATAATCATATTGAGCTAGTACAATGGTTGTAAGTAGTATTACAAAAAACTTTACAATTTTGGAGTTTCTGATATCAACACCAATACCATAACCATGTGTGTGTGTGGACGGAGTTTGGTTGTATTTGCGTGGAGGTGTACAAGGGAAGTACCAACACCAGTCTGTAAACGTCAAGCGGTGGGTTTGTGTGTAGGGTATTTTGTATGTGACGTGTGTTGTTGTGTTGGTTTATTTGTAGGTTGTGGGTAAAATGAATTCGATAATTTTGCTCTCATGTAAAAGTACAAGGAATTTCTGTATTGTTTTCTTTCTCAACAGGTTGCTCGATACTATAGCCTGGTACACTAACCATCTTGTTTGAGGAAAATAGTGGACTGCATGACTGTTGTAACATTCGGTTGAAAATTGGAGATTAGAAAGCAAACGAGTATCGGCCAGCAATATATCGACGGGGTAGATTTGGTGGGGGGGGGGGTTACGGCCAAAGATAGCAATGAATTTCCGGAATCAAATCGATTAATTACTAATATTATTTTTAAAAAAAAGACACAGAGCGTTTCCTTTTATGCACAATCATTCAAAATACCTAAGAAATTTGCAACAATGTTTGGTAACCTAACTTACAACGCCCCAGCTGTGCGCAAGTTTGTTCATTGGAGTTTTGGATGAAAAGTTGGACAGATTCATGGAAAGGCAAGAGTTGTGTGTTAGAGATTAATCCACTTATGTGTTGAACAAGTTTATCCATAAACCATTATATGTGAAAAAGTTTTTTAATGTATATATCGGAATCAGGTACTCACACTGCTTGTTCAAATTTCTCACCACTTTTTATTTCAACCAGTTTAATTTCGACATAAAGTAAAGTTTTGAATTGTGCTGCTCATAATTGAAATTAGAATGCGACTGTAGGCCGCTTAATCATTGCGTGTTATTGTTCGATACCTGTAATATTGCGTTTCTCGGTCTAGAGAGTAAACAAATAACCTGTAATTTAGAATACTAAAAAAGTGGATGTATAGGGTCTCGTAATAAGTTGTTACAAGAGGGACAACCTATAGCATATGGTTCAGAGCACTTCGGGAGTGAGTGTAAAATATTGTCGGATAAAAAGAAGAAATTATTGGCTATTGCGTGGGGATGGATATAGAATCCAGGGTTAGTCTGTGTCACAGCATGGGAAACTGATTTATACTACAACCTTGTTTACATGCTGGCGTGGGAGTATTCCAGTGGGTCTCTGATTTTATTTTTTACTTTGGTGTAATGGAATTAAAAACCAAATCCATTGCTTTTGAAAATTTGGTTTGATTTTGTTTTAGTTGTTAGGATAGGGGACACTACAGTAACTTGTTTGTGAAGATTGCTGGTATATTATTTCATAAGATGAGCGTTTATGCTATCAAGTAGTATGCCAAAATATCTGAATTAATTTCATTTTCGTATGAGGGTGGCAAAATAAAAAATAAAACGGTTTTTTTTTAAAAGAGAGAAAAAGTTGATTACATGATATTGAAAAATATTTCTTTCCAGTGTGCTTAATACTTTACAGCAAGATATGCACTTTCTTAAAAGTCATTTAGCAATTTGTTTGGGACTCAATTTATAGTTTTATCCATTCATTATAGTTTTATCAATCCTGATCTGGGATCTATTAGTAACACCAATATTAATTTTTTTTGATCTTCCTCGTCCAATATTATAATATTTCTGTATTCCATGAGATGTTTTACATGATTCAGATCGGGTTATTACGGAGTATTTTATTTCACCTTTATAATAAACAACACACTCCACCACCTCTTTTGTTGTGTTGCGATTTGTAAAAAATTTACCCCAAAATTTTATAACCATCGAAATGATTGGAAAAAGTGAAACGTTGGTTTACCTGTTATCCCTGATTTTGAATTCAAGCCGTTTCAATAAGGTTATAAAATTTCAGGAAAGGCCCTTTTAGGCCGTTGAATTATCCATTTAAAAGTAAAGATTAATTCCTCACTAATTTGTTTGATTAATCATCGAAGTTACATGTATATTACTCAGAACATTCTAAGGTGCCTCACTATCTAGTACAAATTTCAAACAAGTGCGCCATCATAAAATTTTAGGGGTCTGTTCATCACCCGTGAGAGGGTTAAAAAGAGGACTTATTTTATGGACCACTGTAAAGGTTATGACTCATACATATATTTATATAGTTTAATTTAGCTAGTAAATAAATGTGACCCAAAATTAACATTATTTCACATACAGATAGATCGGAGTTTCAATTGAATTGAATTCATTTTAAACTTTTTGTTATTGAACATAACTTACTTTTGCCATTGTAAAATATTAGCCTTTAATCACAGCATTTTGGAGGAAACAATACATTCTATATCGATGCACACACATAAAAAACACAAAATACGTGTTATTTGGTCATCAAAAATGGGCCACCCTTGTATTAAGAGATTGAGCGCAAAACGGAATTGAAATTCCCAGGCCAAAATGGCCGACGTCCTCAAAATCATTAACAGACCATTGTATAAACTGAATGAATTCAGTTTCCAGAACGCGGATTTCTGTACAGGAACTTTGTTTACCCATGGTCCACAAATATGGTTTTTAAAGGCAAACAACAAGTAAGTCCCCTGAATGGCCGGGGATTGAAACCCCCATTAAGACCCATACCGCCTGTCCACAATATGCAGGCGTCTCACGTTAATTTGAAATCTACTATAAAGTAACGTCCTTAAGGGGTTTTAAAAAGGCAAGATGATCTAATCTGTAATTTATACAAACAAATATATCGAATCTTTACAAACAAATGAACCTAAGGGTAGAGCTTAGTACGTACGAGATTTACGGTGCTAAACAAGTTATAATGTTTATAAATACGTCATTTAGATTACATTACTTGTTGCAGGATTGTAATAAACTTGGTTACATCGATATTAAATTAAAAGTGGTTTCTGTTTTGAACACTCCTAAACAAGTGTTTTGATGGGACTGCCTTTTAGCTTGCTAGTTTATTATCCAAACACAAACCTGTATAGACAGTTTTGTTTAGTCTGATATGACTCCAACCAACTCCCCGGCCCATCAAAGCAATGAGCTGTTGTGACAACTTTGACCGGAAAAAAGTGTGATCAAGGGACGATAAAATTTTCTCATATTTCAAGAAACCCTTCATGCTAATGTTGTTCCCGGGCTTACCTTTTCAATTCAGGCGGCTCCAGAATCGGGAACGGAAAAGCAGGGGCAAAAAAGCAGGGAGTTTAAAAAAATTGCGGTGTTATCAACCAAACAACATTGAATTGGTTGCAACATAACTCTTTACACATTGATTGTAGACTAGGGAGTTTCGTATTTATGGCCACTGATTTACAACAATAATTTACTACTCCAAAAGGAGTTCTGCATGAATAAGTCTGTTTTTCCGATTAAACTCGGCCGTATTAGTATATAACTCTTCTTTCGCCCTGGCTTGACGATTCTGAGCCGCCCCTGTATCACCGGATTCAAAAGCGACATCAACTGGTGGTTGATGATTCTATGACAACAGCTTCGTTAAAATGATATGACTCTAGTTTACGGTAAAACAAATAGGCCATCACCAAAACAATGAGTTTAAAATCAATCTAATGCGTTCATTTCTCTGCTTTAGCACAGGGAAGTATATTGCAAATTAAGATTGATCACTACCTGTGTAATAAGATACGTAAAACCCAACATTATAGTTCTGATTTTTTATTCGCGTCAGTTCACGGAATATTGTCAAGGGTATGGTTTCACTTGGAGCGGATGTGTTGATACCGAAATTATAGTGAGTCGATTATTATACATGATTACAGCGTAATTATTCCATTATTGCAGGATAAAAGCTCCAAAATTTGGTATAATTATACTGAAAACTATTTTAATTCCATGATCCCTTTTGGTTAAAATCAGTTTAAAATAAATCAGTTAAAATTGCCGTGTTTGAAATGCATCGATTGATTGTCTTCTCTAGGGAGAAGGGTTGCCAACGAAATTCTGTTTTAAAATTAAAAAAATGAAACTTTAAAATCAGCGGCCTCCAAATCAGAGCAAAGCATGGCGAAAGGAAGAGTTAAATTACTGCGATTATCGGCAAATAAGGTTTATTTCAGGCAGAACTCTTATTGAAGAAGGATTTATTAGTGTTATCAAGTGGACGGTTATTACCCTATATGTACCTTGGATGCCACCATCCAGCTTTATATGATTAGTGATGGAAGTGTGGCTGGGTTTAGGGAGCTTTGCCGCCCATTAATAACCCAATTTAGATAGTTATTTTTGATAACAGAGAGGAGGGCGGAGTGGGGGCAACTCTCGCAGCTTGTTAACGAGTCCAAGACTTTGGCTAAAAAATACTCCCTCACGTCATCACGTCCAGATCGTTGCGCTACGATTTCATGAAAATGTACAGGATTTACGGACAAAAATATGGAAGGATTCGATATTTTAAACCCATCGTACGTAAAAACGGTTGTGGTGAATTATCGTTTGGGAACAATACCACTACAATATTATGTCCTTATTATCCAATTGTGACGAGGCATTTTAATCGTAATTGTTATTAATCACGTATTCAGAATAGGGAAAATGCATGTGTGCAGAGCAAGTCGTTCGCAGCTCTCCTCTGAGGCCAATGCTAACATTCGTGAAAAGTAAAAATTGAATTACCGAGAGTAGGTATTGGTGAATGCAGCTGGAACTTAGTCTTTACAAGTATTTTACCCAGAAATGTATGATATTAAGCCAATGATTGTAGTGGCTTCTTGAAGACGTATCATGTCTTCTGGAAGGAAGACATCTTCTATTGCATTGGTCGCAGTTGGTGAGTGAATTCCATCTAGTTTGAATGTTAGTTTCAAATATTATTTGATTTAGAAAGTTAAGGTCTAGATTTTGGCTGTTGCATTAATACGTTGTATATGTTATCAAGGATTAAAAAAAAAAAAAGGGGGGGGGGGGGGGGATGCATACCTCCTTGATTAAAGCAATGAATACATAGATCTGTTGTTGCTTTAATAAAGCAAATTAATATACTTCCAAGTGTTGAAAATGACAAAGAAATCGACATGAAAACTGAGCCAGATATAAAAAATTTTGTAGGCCACACCCTTTTTAATTCATTGGGGAGATAGCTTTATGAAAGTAATGAAGTAAGCGTTCAGTCGCAATTATCAATGTTACTGGAATTTATTGTGTAACTGGCATAGTAATGTTCAACAAAATCTCACCCCATTTAATCCTGATGGAAATGGAAAGGATTTTCAACACTACTACTGTAGTCAGTTTTGATACAAAGCTATGCAATAAGGGACTAAAAAACTCTTTGACAATATCATCTAAACAATGGGAGATCTTGTTTTCTTGTCGGCAACAGTGTGAATTGGTGTTTGAATTGTTAATATCGGTTGGGACAATTGGTATAAATAGATCATTGATATGTCTGTGGTTGAAATAATCAGAAAATGTAACATTAAGTTGACAAAGACAATAAGACATCATGATATTCATCCTGCATTGTACCATTCTCCAAACATAAGTTAATGTGTGTAAATCCCTTAGGAATGGAGAAACAAGGGATGGTGCGTACAAAACCCGCCATATCAAGCGTATTTTTCAGTCGATTCTTTCATTTTTTCACCACATGAAAGTATGTGTTTTAACAAAACAAACAAATCTATGTATAGTGACTGCATTATGGAGTCAAGTTCACTTTTATCATGCCACAATTTTTTTTTTTTATTCACCGTGTATAAGATAATATGTCACACAAAGGTACGATTTTTTAATTCGATTGGCAAGTTCTATTTTCCTTCGTTAAAAACCTAACGAAATGAAATGGATATTTCCCCCAATATCTGCTTACCAGC